>VMDR010003066.1:0-54116 GCA_007922815.1 Macrotus californicus | reverse complement strand
GCAAAGAAGAGGGGAATGATGGATAGGGAGAGGGTTTTGATGGTTGCCAGGTTGGGGGGGTGGGGTGGGTGGATGTAGGAGAATGAGTGAAGAGATGAAGGGATTAGGAAGTAAAAACAAGTAGGTAGTTACAAAATAGCCATGGAGTTTAGGTAAAGTACAGGATAGGAAATGGAGTAGCCAAAGACCTTATACCCATGGACATGAACAATGGTTTGTGGATTGCCTGAGAGAGTGGGCGGTGCTGGGTGGGGGGAGCAAAGTGGAAAAAATTGGGACAGTTGTAGTAGCATAATTAATAAAATATAACTAAAAAGAAATCAAGCATGTTTTTGGTAAAACAAATATTGAGCCTTTCCCAAGGAAGACCTTAAAAAATTTCACCACCAATTTCTCTGTATTTCTCGCCATGGAAATCTTCAGTAAAAGAGGAAAGATTTGTTCTCCCTGAAGAGAAACCGGACCATGATGCTCCTGCTGTGCCCATCTTCCCAGATACCACTAGCCCCCAGCACTTGGGGTGTCTTTGCACCTACCAACAAAAGCTCTTCAAAAATAAAAGCTTTTCTGCCGTTGTAGAGAAACATCCCAAGCATGTTCTCACTGGGTGAAATCTCCTGACGAGGAGTTCTGACTAGTGTGGCTCCGCTGGTCGGGCTTCATCTTGCACACTTTGGAGAGGAGCTCAAGTTTCTCCAAACCACTCTCTGCCTTGCTTCCACCTCTTTCCCGTTTTCTGCCAGGCATCCCCCACCACTTTCTTTGTCTCCCTCTCCCCCCTCGTCTTCCCACCTTTGTCTCCCTTTGAAAACCCAGCCCTTCCCTCCTCCACGAATCCTTCAGGATTCCTCCAAGCTGAAGGGGGCCTCCAGCTCTGACAGCCTCTAGGCCTCTTTGATGGGTGGGCTCTCCACCCAACCCTCCCTACTCTAGCTATGGCTGATTGGGGGTGGGGAAGGCTTGCCTCCTCCTCTATAACCAAGGGTTCCAAGAGGGCAGGACTGAAGTGCATCTCCTGCCTGCTCCCCACCCCTCCACTCCCACACACCCCCTTGTGCAGTGCTGGCCAATTAAAGGTCAGGAAAGGTCGAGGCAGAGGATGGGGGTAAAGGGAAGTGACCTGGTTCAAGGGGCTCTTCGCCGCTTTGGTGAGGTGGAGAGTGTTGGAGCTGCGGCTTCTGTCTCCATCGCCTCTGCCCTTCCCCAGCCATCAGGCTGATCAAGGACCTGGTCAACTACGACGTGTGCCCGTCGCTGCTCAAGGGCCTGGTGGGCCTGCTGATACCATCCGTCAAGGAGACCAGCAAACTGCAGCCCAAGATCCTCAACGGTAGGAATCCGCTGGGACTTTGAGGGAAGGCACCCCCGAGGGTAGGGGCCCCTGCCTCACGGTCGCCCCTCCACCAGACTCTACGGTCCTCCAGCTCACCGCCCACCTGCCGGTGTTTCTGCAGCAGGCCGCAGCTGCCAAGGCCATCAGGTAAGCGGACAGGGGGCAGTGGGTGGATGGAGGAAGCAAGCTTGGGAGCGATCTGGCCGGCGGCGCCAGAGAGTCCCCAGAGGTCTCTGCAGCTTGAATCGCTGGCCCAGGGTCCTGGCGCGCAGCAACTTGAACCTAGCCGAGGAGATGCTGCAGCTGCGTGTGGTGCCCAGTCTGATGGCCGCCATGGGCAACACGGACCACAGCAACAGCCAGCGGCAGGCCAGCCTCACGCTGGAGGTGCACGGGCGGTGGCTGGTGGGGCGGTGGGAACCGGGCGTGGGCACCCATTCACACCGCCCGCCTGTCGCAGTTCTTCGTGCAGACGTTCCCAGTGGTGGAGGAGCAGGTGCGCAGGTCCATGGGAGAGGAACTCTACAAGCTCTTCCTTGTAAGTGCTCCCGCCCCTCCGCACCCACCACAAAGAGCAGCTGGCCAAAACAGAATGGCGCCTCCCCCACACCAGCCCACACAGTTTGAGCCTGGTGGCCAGCTGCAGGGAAGGACACGCCTGGCTTGGGCCCTGCCTGGCATCTTTCCCTTCCGTTTCCTACTCCTGCATGCAACATCTCTCTGCTCGTGCCCACTCCAAACCCAGACCACCCTGGCACCTCAGCTGGGTTCTCCTTCCTCCTGTCCTCAGAGCAACGCAGAGGACTTGTACATGAAACTGGATAGCGTTCAGGTGGATATCTTGGCAGCCAACAAAGTCAATGTTACCAAAGGTAAGTGGGGAGTGAGGGGACTTGGAGCAGAGGTACAGCCCGCCCAGACTCAGGCTCCCTCCCTGTCTCCAGCCTTGCACCCCAGTGGCCTCTTGTACAGCGACAAGCACTTGGGCTATGGCCTCGGTGATCAGGAGCAGCTGGACGGCCTCACTCACTTCCAGGAGGATATGGGAGGAAAGGTGTGACAGTCTCTGTGGCAAGCCAGAAAGGCCAAAGCTGTGTGGCAGAAAGTCCGGCAGAGGAGCCTGAGGTCCATCCCAGGGCGACTCCCCTTGGCCCGAGATGGGAGGCTGTGGGTCGGGCACCCCAGTGGGGAAGGAAGAGCTGCTGGCTGGGAAGAGCTCAGTAAAGTCTTGCCATTTATCTGTTCTCGGTGTGTGAGGGGGGAAGAAGGTCCAATGAGAGCAGGGCCCTCGGGGACCTAGTCTTCCATTACCTCTGAACTGTCTCCTACTTCTCCTTCTCCTTCACTGGCTCCCGACACACTGGCTGTGTGTGTCTTAAAATTGACAGACAAGCTCATGCCTTAGGACTTTTGTGCTGGTTTTTCTGCTGAACAATGACAGAGGTTCTGTTCTTAGAACCTCTCACCCAGATATCAATCTACCTGCAGAGCTAACTCCCTCGTCTCCTTTCAACTCTACACAGTTACCTTCTCATTGAGGACTCTTCTTTTTTTAAGTTGCAACCCACATGACACCACTCTCTACACTATGGACCCCCAGCCCCGCCTTACACTGCCATTTTTTTCCCATGGTATTCATTTATCTGTTGTCTGTCTCTCCACCTGAATTTAAGCTCCACTAGGGCAAGGGTAGATAGACCGACAGACACATGTAAAGATGAGATATATAGGCATAATATATATATTTTTCTTTATTGATATAATCCAAACATTGAGAACAATGCCTGGCATGTATGGATGAAGAATGGAGGTATTGTAAAGGAATTGTCCCTCAAATCAGTGAAAATGAAGTCAGCTGGCAGTAATTCTCCAGGATGCCACAAGAGGGCATCACCAGCGCTGGTACTGTCAGTCTAAGGTGGCTCGGCCTTCACCTAAATGAATTTTGAGCCTCAGCTTTCCTCTGCGCTGAGGAAGGAGAGAAAACTTAACAAAATAGAGTTATATATTTCCATAAAGCTAAATGGATTTCCTGTTTTAAAGAACTGCCCTGGCCCTGGCCGGTGTGGCTCGGTTGGTTGGGTGTAGTCCAGCAAAGCGAAAGATCACACATTTGATTCCCAGTCAGGGTACATGCCTCAGTTGCCAGTTCCCTCCTAGATCAGGGTGCATACTAGAGGCAGGGGATGGAAAAACATCCGTTTCTCTCCCTCCCCCTTCTCTCTCTAAAAAAATAAATGAATGAATAAAAAGGAAGTAATTACACTTCTATTTTTACACAGTTTTTTTTTAAGCAGAGTTACACAAGTGCAACATTTGGTGACCGAGCCCTGGAGAAGCAGGCCTTGCCTGAAATGCTCAGGTACTGACTGCCTTGAAAAAAATGTTTGTGAACAGATATACCCAAGCTTGAACTTGAAAAGTTTTATTATTCCATGAGTAGCAGACATCTATTGGGTGACTGCTCTGTGCCAGACCCCGGTCTAGGCACAGAAGACAGTTCAAGTTAACGCTTGCTGTGCTTGGTGGTCTCTAACGTGTGAACATAAATCCAAAGACTTCAAAATGAAGGGAATGTCCTTGAAGTTCTTTTATGTCTATGCAGGTGTTATGAGATAAGACTGGTTAGAACCTCTGCCAGTATGGGTTCCCTTCCTCCCCAAAGGAGAAGGCTTGTTTCTCCAACCCTCAAGCATTGCTGCTCCAGCAAGACCACCCAATATTTTCTCAGGAGAACAACCACATTCCAAAGCACATATCAGACATGAATATTTTTATAAAGACAATCTAGCACACTGGAATATAACACCACCTACCATGGAACACTAACAAGAAAAAAAACCCACTCTATGCAATCAACAATCCTTACTGCTGAGTTTTTTGAAAATTGGTAAATATATAAATAAATACCACCTATGCTTTTTGAAAAAGCTTATAACCATGTACTCACTATTAGTGTTTGTACTAAAAACAAAAAATAAAACACACTACTGGGGAAGAACTTGTACACATAATACGCTGAAAGCTTTGGAGTTAGAATACAAGTTATTGCTTTACATGTATAAGCAAAGCTTCACAATGACAAAATCTTAAAACGGTTACAAATATATGTTCTTTTTTTTTCCACAACCATATAAGCCCTGCAAGTGCAAGGCCTCAAAAAATTGGGTAAAAACTCAGAATTGTTCCTCTCCACGGAAATCTTTAGTAAAAGGCGAAAGATTTATACGATCTGAAGAGAAACCAGAGTATGTCTTGCTGGCCACCTCACTCAATCCTTGGGTAACTAGCACTCCTAGATCAGCAATAGTAACTATTTTTCACGAAAGTTAGTAGCTTCTGCCTTTACTTCAGAAACACTGAAAACAGGCTCATGTTTCTCACGTTTAGTGCGTAAAAACAAATGGAAAGAAAAAAGAATAATCTAGCCATTGTAAAGTAGGAAATATCCTATGTGCAATGCATTGTGGGTATGTAAATGAGATGAGTCACCCACTCCCGGTTTCCGGAAATACCTTAAACAGTTCTTTAGTGTTCCCGCTTGGCCACCAACAGAGGGCAGAGCAGAAGCCAGATTGGGAGGAATATAGAAGCCTGATCCAACCAGCAAGTCTTTTATATATGGAATTACAAGTTAAAATTTTTCTTAAATTAAAAAAAAATTAAAATTGAATTTAAAAAAAGGCTTGAAAAGAGTTGTATTCCTACATTCATTCAACAAAAATTTATTGAGCACTGTCAAACCCTGTGCCTAGGAGGCAGGTAGGTGAGATGAGCACTGATCACAGAACCTTCAGTGGCACATGGGCAGAGCATTAAAGGATCCATATAAGTAGGGCATTCTAGGCAGAGAGGCACCATAAACAGTATGAGCAAGAGTGGTGAAGAAAGGATAAGGGGTTAAGTGGCAGGAACCAGATTTTGATGGGGCTTCAATGCCAAGCAAAGAGCTTGGATTTACCTTAAGAGCAATGGAAAACCATTGAAAAGCTTCAGAGGAAAATAATATATCATTGGTGTTTTAAAGCATCATCAGCATCACTTGGTGTTATATAAGTTGAATTGCATCCCTCCCCCCCTCAAAATGGTATGTTGAAGTCCTAACCCTTGGTACCTCAGAATGTGACCTTTATTAGATAGGACAAGGGTCTCAGAGTCTGGGCAGCTCTTACTAAATGCTACTTTCTTTTTTTTTAAATCCTCACCCAAGGCCTTTTTTTTTTCATTGCTTTTATTGAGAAAGGAAAGGAGAGTGAGAAACATCAATGAGAGAAACATGATACACGCCCAAAATGGGGAATGAACATGTAATGTTTTGGATGCTACTCCAACCAACTGAGCCACAGTGGGGAGAGATAAGTACTATTGTTACTAAACGTTGAAATGTAGCATGGTATTTTGTAGATGCAGCTGTAAATAGGATGAGCTTGACAGGAACTCAACCTGATAAGTGTAACCAATTGCAAAGAAATCAACATGTAATTAACTAAATAGTGTAAATAAGCAATGGCTACGCCTCCCGGGAGGAGCCTTGGATGTGAATTCCCCTCTCCTTTACTTGCTGCAAGTAAATAAAACTAAAAACAAGCAGGTCTTATTCTTGAATAGAACACCCCAAGTGGGCAAACCCCTTGAGTTCAGTAACAACTTCATTTGGAAATAGGGTCACTGCAGATCTAATTAGTTAATGTGAGTTCTACAGAACACAGACAATAAATTTCTGTAGTCTAAGCCACCAATAGGGGTCAGCATTGCTACTCCAACAAGTGCACACAATTCTATCCCAGAACAAGCTACACATTCTAAAGCACGCCTGAAACACAAATATTTTCCTAAGGACAACCTAGTAGACAGGGATGTAATACTGCCCAAGGTGAGTGACCTTGGAGCCCCTTAGAGCACTAGTAGGGGACTCATACACTCATCCACCCTTCATCTCCTTAGTCAACAAATCTGCTTTGTTCCTGGCACTGGGCAGGCTTCTGAGGCCAGCCAGGCATATTTTGGGGTGACAAACTCTGCTGCCCCTCAGAAACAATTTAAGATACTGAGCAGTAAAGCCACAGGGACATAAATGGTAGACTAGACCTGGAAATAGCCTGGATTTGCCCAAGAAAAACATGTAAAGAGAGAAAAACTTCTAGGATAGGTCCCTAGAGAACAGAGGCCTAAAGGAGGGGTGTAGCAGAAGGGACGTGTGAAGTGAGGAAGGCCGGAGAAAACCAGGGGCGTGGACGACACAGAAATGGAGAGCACAGGGGAAGTTCCAAGGGAGGAGTGGTGAGCGCTGCCCCGAGAGCGGCGCAGTGAGAGGGGCACTGCGCGAGCCCGACTCCGCCCCAGGGCAGTGGCTGGCGGCTTTGTCCGGCTTTGTCCTGAGCTCTTGGCAGGAGTGAGGCTGCTGGGAGCCTGACTTCAGGGAGTCGGTGAGTGGAAAGCAGAGAATGCAGGCGGAGTGTAGGTGTGTCTTCTGAGAAGTTTGACCCTGAAGAACTAAAGAGACTGTAGCTGGAAGGGTTGTTGAGGCAGAATGGTAAGAAGCTAGGAAATTTCCTTGGCAAGTGGAATGGGAAGACCGTGACAGATAGGTGAACCAACAGGATGAGCAATTTACAGCCAGATACAGGTCACCAAGGCAGAAAGCCCTGAGTGCCTCCCAAGGTCCAAAAGTGACCCCAGGCACTGACCCGTGTGGCTCTGTTGGTTGGATGTCATCCTGCAAAGTGGAAGGTGGCCAGTTCGATTCCCAGTCAGGGCACATGCCTAAGGTTGCATTTTGGTCCTGGTTAGGGCACGTACCAGATATTTCTCATATCAGTGTTTCTCTCCCTTTCTCCTTCCCTTCCTCTCTGTCTTTAAAAACAAAAACAAAAAACTTGACCTGGACCTCAGATCCATGCTGGCCTTCCCTCCCCTGGATATCACTGATCCTGCATTTTAGGCCTTCTGACCTTTCCTCCCTAATATAACATGTAGAGTTCAGTTTCATTGTAGCATCGGGCCCAGTAAAGCAGCAAAACCAGGCCAGTGACCCCAGGACCAGCTGCAATGACTAACAACCCCCCCACCCAGCTCTGGTACCAACGAGTAAGTGGAGGCCAGACCCTGATACCCCTGGCAAGTTGACAAATATTCTATTGAGATTCTCAGCCTTTAAAACACTCTCCTTTCCCTTTCCCCTCACAGGCACACATCTCCTGAACTCTAAGGAACCCCATGAGACTGACGAACAGGGGAGCAATGGATGCTAATATTCTGAGATTAAAGGCAGCCTTCCCTCAACTTTTATTATTAGGAGAATGTTAAACATGTTTGTTTAAGCGCTGATGGGAAGTAGCCAGTACCGAGGGAGAGTGAGGATCCAGGAGAGGAACTAACCAAGAGCTGGGAGGGGGGATGGGAGGAGGGTGAGGGGGGAGAGAGGTGGGCCATGTTAGGTGAGAAGAGGGACCAGACCCTGACTCCCTGGGGACAAGTGGGAGGAGGGGAGAGAAGAGGTGCTGGTAACACCACCACGGTGACGGTTCCCCAGCGGTTCCTTCCTCGCTCACCCTCCTGCCCGCCCTCTTCCTCCACCTTTTCAGCAGCTGGTAGAGCCCCAGTCTGCCCTGGGGCAGCAGAACTGCTGGAACAATCAGACAACTGAGCCAAGCCTTTGATGGAGGCCCCCCACATCACCTGACACATCCCTCGGTGGCCGCTTCCCACCCCTCCTGACCCCGAGGCACCTGCATTCGACCCTCCTCCCAACTCTCAGCCTCCGCAGATTTCACTGAGAGCGCACAAAACACTTGCTTCTCTCACCTTCCCGCCCTGCAGCCTGACAGCTGCCGGCTCCCACCCTCCTCCCAGGGCTCGGGCCCAGCGCAAGCCCACAACGCTGCGCTGCCCCCATTTATCCCCCTCAGTGGCACCAGCCGTCTGTCCTCTCAACTGACCAGTTCTTCCCTGAAGACCAAGGAAGCTCCATTGTCTCCTAACTGAAAAAGAAAGGGGGAGGGAAGGGAGAGAAAAGGAGCTGGCAGACTTGCTGCACCGCCCAACCGTGTTCTACCTTCTCCTGGAAAACGGTGGTCACAACAAAGGAAAAAAACTTCACCTGTTTTTAATAGAGAGTTCTGTCACAATTTTTTTCCGAAACAGAAAGCAAACTTTCCTGCAGCCACAAGAGAACAAATGGAACTTTTCATGATAAACAGTTAGTTTCCACTGAGCTTCACCTTAAGAAACTTAGTAATCTTTACTGTGGATGCATTTCTATCAACTGGTACAATTTGGAGTTAATTTTTATATTAGACTTTTATAAGTGACTTCTGTGATTTTCTAAACGATGCCTCACAAATCTTGAAATTGATTCACACATCAGAGACTTCAATGTGTGTGTGTGTGTGTGTGTTCTTAATTAGGTGAAATGACTTCTATACTAAAAGAGTTCTTAATTTTCCCCTTATCTCAACTTCCTCTTTCATTGTGACTTTACAAATTCATCACGGACTAATTCTAACTCCACAGGAAAGTGTAGAGGACAAAAACACCTGATATGCAGATTTAATTGATATGAGCATTTCTTCAAATGTGCTTTAGATCTATTTGAAAAGCAAATAAAACCTTAAAAGCAAATAAAATGCTGGAGCCCAGGGAGGACCACGGGACACAGGACTGCCAAAACTGCAAACTTGTCTGGGAGGCTGGTCCAAGGTCATTTTTGCTGGTTCTAGGCAGGGTGTCAGGACCCGAGGGAGCATGCAGCTCTTCCGAAAATTGAAGGTGTTTATGCCCCTGATAAACCTGAGTTATCTCTAGGCAAGAGATGTGCTTACAAGTACAAAGGAAACAACACAGGGACATAACCAGAGTGACCTGGGAAAGGTAATTTGTGCTCATGAAAACAGCAGTGAGGTTTGTGCCAAAGTGTGAAACAAACTTCCTGCTAAGACCCTTAGACAGAATCTGTGTAATACTGTGCCCATCAAGGATTTGAACTATTAGAAAATAGCCCTGGCTGGTGTAACCCAGTAGATTGAGTGCCAGCCTGGGAACCAAAGAGCCTCCGGGTTTGATTCCCAGTCAGGGCACATGCCTGGTTTGCAAGCCAGGTCCCCAGTCCGGAGCACTGAGGCAACCCCACATTGATGTTTCCCTCCCTTTCTCCCTCCTTCCCCCTCTAAAAATAAAATCTTTTTACAAAAACAAACTCATTAAAAAATAGAAATGTGGGTTTTCTTTTTAAAAATGTATTTATTTTTAAAGCGAGGGTAAGGAAGCAAAAAAAGAGGGAGAGAAACAACATGCCAGAGATACATCATTCAGTGGTTGCCTATTGCAAGCCCCCAATTGAGGACCTGGCCCTAAACCCAGGCATGTGCCCTGACTGGGAGTCGAACCTACCACCTTTCAGTTCCTAGGATGACAGTCCACTGAGCTACACCAGCCAGGGCCTACTCACTCTTCTGAAGTTGGTATGTCCTCCATCTACCCTTGGTCATGTTATTTTTCTGCTTTTGCTTTTTTATCCCCACTGGAGGATAAGTGGATTGATTTTAGAAAAAAAGGAAGAGAAACATAGATCGCAGGCCTCTCACAGGCACTGCAGTGAACCCTCAGGCTAAGTATATGCCCTGACCCAAATCCAACTGCAGCCTTTTTGGTGTTCTGCAGGTCGCTCCAACAGACTGAGCCACCTGGCCAGGGCTCAACCTGTAGCAGTATTAATGAGAGCTGGGGTCTGGGAATTTTCAGACTTAGAGGCACAACTTCCGGTGTTAAATGCATAGCTCAGGGAACTCGGTGCCCTGGGCCCACACTGTCCCATAGCCCAAATGAGCAGCAGCAGCTGCAGTAAAAGCCAGGAGCACGAGGCGCAGGCCCCAGGTGGGTGCTCAGGCTGGCGATGTCCCCCATCGCACCAGACCGCTTGGGCAGGGTCGTCATGCCAGTGTGGAGGCAAGAGGAGCACAGGAGAGGCTGGAGGTGAGTGAGAGCCGGAATGGGAGCGGGGCTAGGCTGTGCTGGGCTTCCAGTCTGGCCGTGCGGAGGTAGCAGAGGGAAGGTTTAGGAGGAAAGTAGAGCCAAGGGAAGCTCCGGATCCAGAGCTGGACCAGGCCGGCAATGCAGGAAGGCAGCCAAGGCGGCAGGGGTGAGGAAGAGAGGCAGCAGCAAAGGGTAAGCAAAGAGGAGTGAACAACTACCTCCTAGCACAAGAGAGCAAGGTCCCACTTATTGCTCTCTTCCCTTTTGCTAATACCTAATTAACCACCTACTATTAATAAACCACCTGGGACATAATGTAGTGACATTATTTTAAAAAATTCCAATTCCCATCTATGTATTTAAGGTTTCTCAGATCTTCCACTTTTGAAAACAAAATTAGGGACAGAATTCATAACAAACTGTTACTCCATGTGAAACAACTGAAAAAAAATGTGTTCATCTCATTATGAGATGCATTTCCAATAAATTTGAACTTTTTTTTTAATGTTCACTCCACCAACTATCTTTAAGAACTCAAAAGGGAACATGGAACGGAACGTCAGTCAGACTATAAGTTTCTGGAACAGATTTGGGGTTCTACTGCACGTCGCGGAAAGCATACTCCCAATGCCAGAATTAGGTGAAAAGGGAGTATTTATTAAAAGTTTTACAGATTTAGAATGATGGCAGAATTCTGTTCTTAAGTCCCCAAATCCCCCAAAGAGCCAAAAACACACAGTCCGGCCTCTCCTTGCCAAACCAGCTCCACTAGGCTCCCGCAATTTCCAGCAGCTCCCAGCGGCTCTGTGCTCTCCAGCTCTAGCAATCGCTGTGCCACGGGCACCCAGTTTAAATACTGCACCCCCCTCCCCGACTCTTCCAGTCTCCCAGGATTTCTTGCATCTCCGGGCAGTTCCTTGCTTTTTCGTGCTGAAGTGGTAAAGCTTTCTCTCCCATTACCTGTTATCAGTCCAGGCAGGCGTGGCCAGCGGTGGATAGGCCTCCCGCCTCTCAAGGCATGGTGATCCCCCTCCCCTAAAGAGCTGCAAGTTAAAGTTAACGCCCAGCGTCCGGTGGCACAGCAATTAGAATGAGTATTTCTAAGTGCTAGCCTGCTGTTATATATGTGCAAACTAACTCACTGCGCTGCTGCTGTTCCCAGGCTGGTGGGGGTCTGGGGGCTTCCCTGCCTACACCCGTTCTGTTCTGACCTCGTTCCACACCTGTTACAAACATAGTACGAACACAATACCAAAAGAAAAAAAAGAAAATCCCAAAAGATTCTGTTTCCCAGCGCTGGCTCTCAACCACCAGTTCCCCTCCCTGGCAGTCACGGTGACCTGTCTCTAATTCACCAAAGTTTGAAAGTCAAATTCTTAGGACAGCTACAGCGGAGCAGTTTTTCTTATCATTGGAGTCGGCTGGATTCTCACCAGCGAAAGGCGCGCCGTTTCCTTTAGCTTCCGGGGGCGAGGCCGTTTCACCGGAACTGCTGAGTGGCTGCCCCCTGGGCTTTAACGATGCAGGTTGTGATTGGCTGTCATTCAGTATTATGTTAATAAAGTAGCTGGGTTTTTTTTCAACTTAAAATTTAATTTCCACTTCAAATGTTAGCATTCATTGTTAGATGACAACATTTGAAAGACTGTATATATTAGAAAGCCTCTCTCTTTGTCAGTGGAACCAGAAATAGGGCAACTACCTTACCATGACCAAAAAGTTTATGGCTGCCGTAGACCCAGAAGAGGCGGTGGCTCTGTGGTTAAGACTATACTTTCAGGGATCATTTCTATAGTTTGTTACTAGAGAAGTTTCTCTGAACGTGTAGAGCACCCGAAACCACGAGGAGGAGATGGAGTGTTCTCTCCTGAGCGTGAAGCCGGCTCTTGGTGTTGCTTCAGCAACTATCACTTGCCATTGATGATCGTTCTTCTCTCTTTTTCGAGAGAGTAAGAGGGAGGGAACACCGTCTGAGTGGTTTCTATTCTTTTGATGTTTCAGAAAGACAGAATGTTAAGTTTTTTTTAATTAAGTGTTCTAAGTAGTCCCGCGTTTTGATTTGTTAGGGAGAAAGTTTTCTTTTTCCATCCGTTTACTTTTTTTGTTCGTTTTTCCGATTTTCTCTATAACCCACTAAGTCAATGTCTTTGGCAGCTACTTTGCAGAGTTTTAAGTGAAGAAATGAAAGAAAGCTTCAATGTGTAGGTCATCTTATATCCGGCCCACAACCCAGGTATATGTTTTAAGGGGGAATCACACGTGACCCTTTGTTTTTGTAAGTTGGCGTTCCTCCGTTGAGTCACACTAGCCATGGCTTCCTTCTCTTTTTCTTTCTTTTTTTTTTTTTAAAGAAAGAGAAAGGGAATGAAAGATTATCATCCTTCTTATTTATTTTAGGAAGAGAGAAAAACATCAATGTGTTGTTGCACTTATTTAGGCATTCGTTGGTTGTTTCTTGTGTGAGCCCTGACTCCATTTTTTATTTTGGTCAACCAAGCAAATGTTTTTTTTTAATGGAGTCAAATTTATCAAGCTTCTATATTTTCTGGATTTTGTGTCATACTTAAAAAGGTTTCTTCACATACGTATTGTCAAGAAAAATTCACTCATCTTTTCTTTGACTATTTCATATAGTTTTATTTTTTTGCATTTAGATCCTTGGTCTGCTGTTTATTCTGTATATGTTTATTCAACTGTGGATCCAGTTTTATGTTTTTCCGAACGGCTGAAACTACTGGCACAAGATAGAAGCTAATCACTCCTCGAATTTTTGGCGAAACTTACCCAAATGATTGCAACTTGGAGTTTTGGAGATGGGAGATTTTCAAATGATCATTAATTCAATTTCTTTAGTGAGAGTTAGGCTATCCGAGCTTGCTTTTTTGTTGTTATGCCCGTTTTGACATTATTACACTTTTTTTTCTAGAATTTTATCCATTGTCTAAGTTTTGAGGTTTATTGATATAAAGTTCGTTAATTGTTCAAAGGTTTTGTTTATTTATTTTTAGAGAGGGGAAGGGAGGGAGAGAGGGAGAGAAACATTAATGTGTGGTTGGCTCTCGTGCACCCTCTGCTGGACCTGGCCCTCAACCCAGGCATGTGCCAGAGACTGGGAATGGAACTGGCAACACTTTGGTTTGCAGGCCTGCACTCCATCTGCTGAGCCACACAAGCCAGGGCAAGTTCATTAGTTTTTTTAAAAATATTTTTTATCTATGTTATGTCTGTCCTTTTTTCCCCTCTTTCATTCTGTATTCTGTTCATTTGCATATTTTGATCACTCTCGTCAGGTTTCTCTGGCTCATTAAGACTTTCAAATAACTAATTTTTCTTTTGGCAGCCTTACAGCTTTACTGAACAATCAATCAGCAGTTAGTTCTCACCCACATTACCTGTAGCTTTTTCAAAGTGGTGACAGGTATGTAGGTAATCAATGCCTAGACCTTGTTTGGTGAATCTTCAACCTCATTTTGTATTTTGGACAACCACATTGGGATATGTTGTGGGACATTCCTTAACCCCTTTGGCCCAAGACAGCTTTGTTGAGCCTGGTGTCCATGTGCACATCTGGAGTCCCCATCTCCTCGTGGCAAATTTCAGATCTCTTAGAGTTCCCAAGGGGCACACCACTTGAAATGCACTCCATGGATGCATTTGTGAATGTCGATGGTGTGTTCTCTGGTCACTGCCTTGGTGATGGCAGAACAGCCTTTCTCCTCAACATCCTTCTTTGCAAGAGCCCTTCTGCCATACCCAAGTTGGAAAGACAAACAACTAGTATTTTTAAATTCTCTGTAAATATCTTTTTCACTGGCTTCTGCCTTTTCCTCACCTCTCTCTTATTTCTTTGAATCCCAGCCTCGTAGCTTTTCCCCAAAATTATTGAACAAGGTATCAGGAATATTTTCAGTTAAGCATGTATTCTGCTTCAGGTTAAAGAAAACATAAGCCCTGGCTTGTGTAGTTTGGTGGATAGAGCACCAACATATGAACCAAAGGGTCGCCGGTTCGATTCCCAGTCAGGGCACATTGCCTGAGTTGTGGGCCAGGCCCCCTGTAGGGGGCACACAACAAGCAACTGATTGATGTCTCTTGCACATCGATGTTTCTCTCCTCTTTCTTCCTCCTTTCCCTTCTCTCTAAAAATGAATACATAAAATATTTTTTAAAAAACATAAATAAAGGTGGCTTAAACAAATGGATGGATTTTTGTTTTTCTTTGTTTTGTTTTGTTTTGTGTTACACAACAAGGAGTTTGGATGCAGGTGGTTTCTGGCATTGGTTCAGTTGTTTAGGGAGAAACCGTCTCAGTCTCTTCCTACCTTCCTCTACCCACTTGGCTCCTGAGTGTGTTGGATTTTTTGATCTATGACTATCAACCTACCTCATGATCACAAGGCAACTGTCACAAGTCCAGACAGAACATCCATGTCCAAGGCAAGAAAAAAGGGTTATAAGATGTTATAAGGGTTCTGGCTGGTGTAGCTCAGTGGATTGAGCACAGGCTGTGAACCAAAGGGTCGCCGGTTCGATTCCCAGTCAGGGCACATGCCTGGGTTGTGGGCCAGGTCCCCAGTGGGGGGCGTGTGAGAGGCAACTGCACATTGATATATCTCTCCCTCCCTTCCCCTCACTCTAAAAATAAATAAGTAAAACCTTAAAAAGAAAAGAAAAGAACCCACCCTGCCCAGCAGTCCCCCAGAACACTCCCACTTGTATCTCTGGCCAGAACTATGTGTCACATGGCTGACTGAATTGCATATGAGAATCTTGGAAAGCAAGTATGTGGCTTTTTTATTTTTAAGTTAATTTTATTTTTTTACTTTTTAAAGTATATTGTATTGATTATGCTATTACAGTTGTCCCAATTCCTCCCCCTTTGCCCCTCTTCCACCCAGCACCCCCTACTCCCTCAGGAAGTCCCCACACCTTTGTTCATGTCCAGGGGTCATGTATATAAGTTCTTTGGCTACTCCATTTCCTGTACTGTACTTTCACATTCCCATGGCTATTCCGTAACTACCAATTTACACTTCTTAATCCCCTCACCTCTTCACCGATTCCCCCACACCGCCTTTCCATCTGGCAACCATCAAAGTGCCCTCTGTATCCATGATTCTCTCTCTGTTCTTGTTTGCTCAGTTTGTTTTTTAGATTCAATTGTTGATAAATGTGTATTTATTGCCATTTTATTGTTCATAGTTCTGATCTTCTCTTTCTTAAACAAGTCCCTCTCATATTTCATATAATAATAGTTTGGTGCCCTGGCTGGTGTAGCTCAGTGGATTGAGCACGGGCCTGCAAACCAAAGGGTCGCCAGTTCAATTCCCAGTCAGGGCACATGCCTGGGTTGCAGGCCAGGTCTCCAGTTGGGGGCACATGAGAGCAACCACACATTGATGTTTCTTTCCCACTCCTTCCCTTCCCCTCCCTCTAAAAATGAATAAAATCCTTTTAAAAAATCTTTATAAAAATAATAGCTTGGTGATAATAAACTCCTTTAGTTTTTTCTTATCTGGGAAGTTCTTTTTCTGCCTTTCAATTTTAAATTATAGCTTTGCTGGGTAAAGCAATCTTGGCTAAAAGGTCCCCATTTTTCATGAGTCCAAATATGTCTTGCCAATCCCTTCTAGCCTGCAGCGTTTCTTTTGAGAAATCAGCTGACAGACAGTCTCATGGGAGTAGGTGCCTTTTTTAGTCTCCAGTGTGGAGATGAGTGGGGAAGGATGGGGCAGGGAATAGCCGGTGTGTTGCCCTCCAACAGTTGCGTCACAAACAACTGCTCATTTGTTTTCTTTATCACTTCCTGATGCCTTTTGGATGAATCCTCATTCTAGTCTTATTGCTCATCTTTTCATTTTGGCTGTAATCATTCTGCTATTCAACCCAGGTATGGATTGAGGCAATGGGGCAGGTAAGGACCCACCCAGCACCCTGGGGAGGGGTCAGGCGGGAGGGGCCACGGTGAGCACAGCTACAACAGTCTCTCCCTCAGCCTCACCCACCTCTCCAGGTGCCTGACCCTCTTCCACTCTGACTGCAGTCAGTCTTCCCACAACTGGTTCCCAACCACCTTCTGTCTCTTCATGGATTTCTCAGTTTTTACTTTAGTTTCTCAAACCCTCAACCCGTCTTCTCTTCTTCTTTTGTTGTTGTTAAATAGAAAATTTAAAGCAAACAAAAGTTGAGTGCAAGGATGCCATTTCAATCCATGACCACTATTACTTCCTGTATGCCCACCTGTCACCTCTTGCCCACTGGATTATTTTAAAATAAATCTTATTTCTAGTAACTTCCCTCGCTCTAAAGTCTGCACTGTCTGAAATTAACATAGCTACTCTCACTTTCTTTTGATTAATGTCGGCATGGTGTATCTCTCTCTATCCATTTATTTTTCTTCTATATGGGTCTTTATATATAAAGTGCATTTCTTATAGACAACATAAAGGCGGGTCTTGGATTTTTTCATCCCCCTCCCCTTTGGCAATCATGAGTTTATTCTCTGTATCTATTTGTTGTTGTTTTTTTAATTGATTTTAGAGAGAGAAAGGAACAAGGGGAGGAGGAGAGAAACATTGATTTGTTGCTCCCCTTCTTCATGCACCCATTGATTGATTCTTGTTTATGCCTTGACCAGGGATCAAACCTACAACCTTGGCGTATGGGCACAGTGCTCTAACCAATTGGGCCATCAGCTTTTTCTGAACTACTTGAAAGTTGCAAATATGATGACTCTTTAGCTCTAATCATTTCAGCATGCATCTCCCAAGAATAAGAACATTCTCCCACATAACCATGGTACCATTATTGTGCTTAAATAATTCCCCCAAATCTTTCATATTTAGTCCATGTTAAAATTCCCCCCACCCTGGCTGGTGTAGCTCAGTGGATTGAGCACAGGCTGTGAACCAAGGGGTTGCCAGTTCGATTCCTGGTCAGGGCACATGCCTGGGTTGCAGGCCAGGTCCCCAGTGCCGGGCACATGAGAGGCAACCACACAATGATGTTTCTCTCCCTCTCTCCTCTTCCTCTCTCTCTAAAAATGAATAAATAAAATCTAAAAAAAAAAAAAAATTCCCCCAATTACTCCAAATCTTTTAAAACCATGTTCCAATTTATGCTTTGCATTTGGTTGCTGTTTGTATTCTCTTTTAATCTAGAACATTCTTTGTACTTTTTTTTTTTTTTTTATAGGGACTTTGTGGAGACCAGGACAGATATTTTGTAAAACATCCTGCAACCAAAATCTGCCTGATTGTCCCTCATGGTGTTGTTCAGTTTGTTCCTCTGTCCTCTGTTTTTGTTGGAAACAGGAAGGTAAATCTAGAGGCCGGACTGAATTTAGGTTATACATTTTTTGCATTATTATCTCCTGAATGATGCTATATACTTCATATTGTGTCCTATCAGGAGACACATAATGTGAGGTTGCCCCACTACTAGTGACGCTATGTTGGGTCACTGGTTACACTGATAACTGACACATTTGCCCAAAGGTATGCTTTCCCTTTGCAAATTGTTAACGGAAACGATCTGTGGAGCAATACTCGAGGACTATGCAATACCCTATACTCAGTAACCTTTTACCTAGCATCCACTGAATCATTTTTTTTCCCATTGGGAATTGCAGTATAATTCCACTGAGTATTTTTTTTTCAGTGGCTGTATTTTAAAATATTTTCTAGGTTTTTGTTTTTTTTTAAATATTGCTCTATCCTTTTACAATGATTTTTCTTTTTTATATCATTTTATTTTCAATTATGATTTTTTAATTATTTTATTATTATTATTATTATTTCCTTTTTTGAGAGAGAGAGAGAGGGGAAGGGAGAAAAAGAGGGAGAGAAATATTGATATGAGGGAGAAATATCAATCAGTGGCCTCTTAAGCGCCTTGACCCGGACCAAACTTGCAACCCAGGCATGTTCCCTGACCGAGAATTAAATCCACAACCTTTTGATTTGCAGGAGAATGACCAACCGAGCCACACTGGTTAGGGTATTGCTATCTTTTTTATATTAAACATACCAATTGTATAGACTTTGTTCTATTACCAGCTTGGGAGGGAGGGCGTTTTTTTTCTGTTGTGGTGATGTATCCATGGTAACACGCTGTGGCCCCTGGCATATGTGTCCCTAACCCAGTGGCTTTGTGCTCACTAAGGTTTTAAGGGGTTCAGTATTCTCAGACCATGGGCCTCTCTGGGGTCAACCCCCCTTGCTGCTCTGACTTCTTTCTCCATTTTTGGTGCAAAAGGAATTCTCAACTCTGGGAATTTTGAGTTTCCTGTGGGTTTTACTGGTTTTGGGACCACTAGATATTAATTTTTTTAATGTTTCTTTTATTTTTTAAGTTTCGGGTTGTATTCACTCGTTTTTTAAAAGATTTTATTTATTTATTTTTAGAGAGAGGGGAAGGAAAGAAGAGGAGAAATGTCAATGTGTGGTTGCCTTTCACATGCCTCCCACTGGGGACCTGGCCCACAACCCAGGCTTGTGCTCTGACTGGGAATTGAACCAACGACACTTTAGTTCACAGCCGGTGCTCAATCCACTGAGCCACACCAGGCAGGGAACCTTTTGAGGGTTTTTAAAGGCTAGGGGTTTGGGGGAGGACTTGGGGAAGAACTCGGGAGAGTATTCCCCAGCTTTATGCGATGAGCCAAAATGAGATTTATTCCCTTAACTTCATCTGTCCTTGGGTGTGGTTGGCAAATGGCACTAATTGGATTTCCGTTATCAAGCTTCTCCAGTAGGGTGATTTAAGCTACTCCCCCTGTGGTTGGGGAGAAGTGTAAACCACTTACTCCCAAGTGTCCTTGGTTACAGAAGATAGGATCTTGTGACTTACTAGGTAACTGCAAACTTCCCCTTTAACTATCTCAGTTTCCCCATCTCGCCTGTCCTGGCTTACTAGCTTGTTTCAATATCACTTCAAAGATGTCTTTTCTGGCCCCTTTCCCTAAAGCAGCTTCCTCCATTACTGTATTCTCCATTCTAGCTCTCAGTTTCCCTCAGAGAACTTACCACAATTAGTAACTGGTTATTTACTTCTTTTTGTCCTCTGTTCATATTAGAATATTAAGAAAAGTAAGAATTACTATGTCAAAACAAAACAAAACTATCTCTAGCACCTAGCACCATGCCTAGCACGTGGTAGACACAATAGGAATCTAATGAACCGGTGTCTTCCATTCACCTTAAATATAGTCCTGCCTTTGTGACTTGTCCGGGGATATAGGATAAGCATTCCACAATGACACGCGGTCCTGCTGGACGGGACCGCAACACAGTATCATGTCATCTGCAAATAAAGACAATCCTACTTCTTCCTGTCAAAAAAAAAAAAAATATATATATATAGTCCTGCCTTCGTACCTCGCAGTAACTCCGCAAGGACGGAAACATGCCCCGCCTTGTGCAAGGGAACCCCAGTCAAGTTAGAACTCCAAGGGACGTTTCTAACTTGGCCGTGCTCCCCGATCTAGTAACTGAAGGAGCCAGGACTGGAACCCATGTCCGTAGGTCCCTAGAGCCCTCAGCCACACACCACACCGAAGTTTCCCAGTTCGCTGGGCACCCAACAGTATGTTAGTACTGGATTACAACGCCCGGAACAACCAAACTCCCGGGCCCACAGCCTCGCGAGGTTCCCAGCAGACCCTGCGCTCGGAGGTGTGGCCAGGCGAGGGGGCGGTGCCAGGCTCCGGAAGCCCGACTGGAGACTACGTATCCCAAAAGGCTTGGCGGGGCGCCGCTGACTGGTGCGAGCGAGGCTGGCGACGGCGTGAGGACGTTCTGCGACGCTGGCGCGCGGGATTTAAACTGGGCGGTTTACGCGGCGGCAAAACTTCGTAGAATTAGCAGAGCTGTACGTTCTTGCCGTTTGGTGTGTTTTTTCCGGCGCATCTGTGGATCTACGGACTGCCCAATGGAGTCGTCGCTTCAGGACCGTTTGTTCCCCGGTCTCGACATCAAGATCCAACGCAGTAATGGTGAGGGGTGGGGCCCCGAGGCCAGGGGGACCCGTGAGCTGAGAGACGGCCCCTCCCCTAGCGGCGGGGCCCCGAAACACTGTTGGGGATTCTCCTCACCCCGCAGGTCCCGGTTTCCGCACTGGCGGTCGGTCTTCCCTACCCAGGGCCAGGGGCCTCTGCACTGGCGGTTGGTCCCCTTCCCGTCCTCTGGGAGTAGGCGGGGCTCCTCTGCGTCTAGGGACTCCAAGGGAAGTTAGGATTGCTAGGTTAATTTTCCCTCTAAAATTCTCTCCTGAAACTGCCCTGGGCCTGTAGGGACCTCGGCTTCCTGGCCCCTCTACTCTCCTATAAATATTGTGCACCTGCTTCAGGAATTGGGATTCAGGGTAACGAGACAGACCAGATCCCTGCTTTTCAGGAGCTTGCAACTCTCCTCTCTCTCTCATCTCTTTCTCCTCTCTTTCTCCTCTCTCCTCTCTCTCCCTCTCTCTCCTCTCTCTCTCTTCCTCTCTCCTCTCTCTTCCTCTCTCCCTCTCTCCTCTCTCCCTCTCTCCTCTCTCTCTGCCTCTCCTCTCTCCTCTCTCTCCTCTCCTCTCTCTTCCCTCTCTCCCTCCCTCCTCTCTCTCTCCCTCTCCCTCCTCTCTCTCTCCCTCTCCTCTCTCTCCTCTCTCTTCCCTCTCTTCCCTCTCTTCCCTCTCTTCCTCTCTCCCCCTCTCCTCTGTCTCTCTCTCTCTTCTCTCGTTAAGCAGCTACTGCAGCTCTGGCAGGTCTAATACCCAGGTCATTGAGAGAACCGTCAGGAGGGAGGGAGGGAGGGAAACATGAGGGCGCTACAACCTCGGAGCCGTGTTGAGGAGCAGTCTGCCAAGGACTAGAGTGACTTTTCTGTCCAAACATACTTCAGCCTACTTTGGAGGCTCTCTTTTGAGTGGGACTGAACCCTTATACCCTGCAACTCCGTTTTAAGACTTGTTCTCTGCCTACCTCACTCCGGGATGTTCTAAGCGCCAGGGCTACTGCTAAAAAGAAAGACAGGCAGCTGCCTTTTCCTTCAGGTCAGCTTCACATTGAGAGTCTCCATTGGGTCCTAAAAGTGAAAAAGATGGGTAACTCTGGCCTTTTCATACCATAGGCTTAATTCACAGTGCCAATATAAGGACTGTGGACTTGGAGAAAGCCTGTGTTTCGGTGGAATGGACAGAAGGAGGTGCCACAAAGGGCAAAGAGGTAGGTTCTACCTAAAAGATCTGTGTGCAAATGGAGCTTGTGAGAGCCTTGTTGTTTTGTGTTGTTTTGTTTTGTTTTGTTTCTTTTTCAATTAGCCATAATCGTGCTACAGATAAACCTCATGGGCTATGACACTGCCACCGAGAGCCTCGTTTTTGATGCTGTGTTGTCCTCCCTGATCTCAAACATGGTCCTCCTCGGATGCATTGGCATTGTATTTAGTAAAGCCTTTTCTAAATTGAAGCAATCAACAGTTTCTGGTGTGTTTTTAGAAAGCAAACTGCACAGCATCCTAAAACCTTGCTCAGCCAAGCTAGTTTCTGAATGCCTATGATAATTGTTTGGGGAGCACAATCGATAATCTAGTTGAGAAGAGAAAAGTATGTTTCTGAAACATCACATAACAGAAGGCAACTTGTGGTAAATGACACAGGTGAATAATGGCAGAACAGCTCAGAGGTGGAACTCACGGAGGGTGAGCTGGGCTTGTGGGAGTGGGCAGGCAGGTTTAGCAGAGGGTCCTCCTGGGGATAAGTAAAGAAGCTGGCTTCAGACGATAGAAGGCTCAGGGTGCTGAATCTTCATCCCTGGCACTTAAGATGATGGAGATTTTATTCTGTAGGCAGTGGGGTGCCTTGGAAGGGTTTTGAGGAGAGGTGAGCTAAGACATTTCTATTTAGAGGCATTGAGGTGTGGTGAAGAGGTCACCAGGCTAGGAGTATGGACATCTGGATTCTAGCCTGTCACTGCCACTACTTTATGTGTCCTCAGGCATGTTTCTGTCCCTCTTAGAAATTCAGTTTTCTCGTCTGTAAAATGGGAATGATAATATCTACCTCATATGGTTGTTGTGAGGACTTATTCAACAAATTCTTTTGTGCCATTTCCAAAATGCCAGGCAAGAGAAAATACTAAAACAAACAATCAAAAATGCGAGACAGTGGGGTGTATTTGGTGCTGGGCATAGAGAGGTGAGTAAGACAAACCTAGACCCTCTTTCATGGAGCCTAGTGGGATAACACGTGCAAAGGGCTTGTTCAGCATGCTACCTTATAGTAGGTATGCAAATATTTAGATGGTATATTTCAGAAATAAAAGTATCGAATATTTTATATTACCTTCCCTTGAATCAAGAAGTTCCTAAAATTTCTTTCAACCAGCTGTGACTTCCTTATGATTTTTTGTTTTGTTGTTTAGAAACACAGCCCTTGTTGGGTATCCCTCCTGCTCAAATACTGCCTGTGGAATAAGGTCCAGACTTCTTGTGAGGCATTCAAAGCCTTTTCAGGATTCGGCCTAATGAAGCTTTTTCTTTGTATCGCACCAAGTATCCCGTGCCAGGGGCAAATGGGGCAGCTCCCCACTCTGACCGCGCCTCGTGCCTTGCTGCCTTCCCACTCTTATTCCTTCCTTCTGGGATGTTCACCCTCATTCATCAATGTGCCAATCAGTTAATATCAGAAGTAGGATTAGGACGCTGGCCTCCTATGTTGTTTATGCTCTCCGTGGTTTAAGGATTGGAAATGCGGGAGGGATGTATAGTAGGGGTCTGTAGCTGTCCAAGAAAAGTGGACAGAAACATAGTTACTGACATACTTCTGTCTTCCTCTTTATCCCATGCTGCTTCGGTTCCTAGCTCTTTGTACAGATGACTTCTCTCCCCACTTCAGAATGTGAGCTCACTGAAGGCAAGGGTGATGATGTATGTTTTAATGTATCTTTGGATACCTTCTTCCTTCTCCTTACTTATGCATAATACATTTTTGAATGAGCCCATTAATAAGTAGGAGGCAAACTCTCACCCTGGTCTTTGCTCCTGCTGTGAAGTATGCTGATAAAGTTTGAGTGGTTCCTGAAGGGCTTCAGGACTCTGGTGATGTAAGCCCAGAATTGTGACCTCATTGCAGGCATGAGCAGGACACTGTGACTGGGGAAGAAGTTTCTGGGCTCATTAAAAAATGTAGGTAGATTTAGAGTTAGGTAGAAGCTCTCAGGAACTTGTCCCTACCCATAACATCCTGAGGGGCCCTCCATTTTACCATCACTGGGACAGTTAGAACTTGTTTCCCTCTCCGTGTCAGCCAGCAAGAGGTGTTTGGGTCGCTGTGCCCAGCGGGACCCCACTGCCCAGCATAATAGTAGAGGAGCCAGGTAGCCTAGACCTACTGTGGACTACCTGCCTTCCTGCCTGTCTTCCTCGTCACCTTGTTCTCATCACTGACATCTACCATTAGCTTGGAAATCAGAAAACAATATCCATCTAGATGGTAAACCACAACTAAGAAGTAAATCTTTGTTTGTAACTATTTGTACTTGGTGGAACTGAAAGTTGGTAAAGTCTGAATCTAGAGGTAGCCTCGGTTGCAGAGATGCAGTTGGTTTGAGCGAGCAGTGTTGTTTCATTGAGACTTTTATTTGCTCCTTGCAGATTGATTTTGATGACGTGGCCGCAATAAACCCAGAACTCTTACAGCTTCTTCCCTTACACCCGAAGGATAATCTGCCCCTGCAGGTGAATGTAACGGTAGGTGTCTGATCTGGCTGCAGCCAGTGCTCCAGAGGGTTCACTTGGCTTGTTGGCTCTTTGCTGGGTTGTTTTCAAGGACTGCCTAGGACTTCAGCATAGCACAAGGGCCCTTGAGAATTGATAAAAGCCATATATTGTGGTGGTGTGTTTTATTTTTCAGAGACAAAAACGCAGATCAGTCAACTCCAAAATTCCCGCTCCAAAGGAAGGTAAATGGATTTCTACTGGCTTATGTCATGGGGTTGTGCCCAGAATGGTTTTCCCAGGGCTCAGGCAGTTGTGAAGTAGACGCACTGCTCCAGTTTAGCGGGTGGCTTCTATGTGATCTGAGTCCTGCGATATCTTCCAAGTGTCCTTCCTCCTCAGTGAGGAAGAGTCCAACCTACACGGAGGAGGAAATGGGGAGGTATTGGTCAAAGGGTACAGAGTTTCAGTTATGCGAGTTAAATATGTTCTAGAGACCTAATGTACAACATAGGGCCTATGATGAACAATATTATATTTGTCTACTTAAAAATGTACTGTAAGGGTAGATCTTGTGTTAGTGTTCTTACCACAAAAGGAAAAACTAACCGAAACAGAGAGGCGGGAGGAAACTTGTGGAGGTGATGGGTAAGTTTATGGCACTGATTGTGATGATGGTCTCATGGATGCATACTTATCTCCAAACCCATTAAGTTGTATATATTAAATATCTACAGCTTTTGTATGTCAATCATTCCTCAAAGCAGTTTAAAAAAAAACGAATCCAGCCATTTAAGCTACAGCTCTTAGGCCAACCTCTCGGGGAACTGGTGCATTTGGGAAATTTGCTGCTGGCCTAGAAGTCTCTGCTGTAGAATCCAGAGCAGTCATCAGCCATTGGCAGGCTTGTGTTCTTTCCTCGGGGGTGAGGTGGTGAGCAAGCTGTGAGAAAAGCTGGTTCTGGGCTGTTTAGAAGTATAGTCGATGGTGCTACGGAGGTCTGGGGGTGGAGTCGCGTGGGTGGAATTCCAGCAATGCCTCAGAGTCTAGGAGAAGGTTGTGCTTTCTCTGCAGACATCGGCCTAAACTTACTTTGACTACAATCGTCTGTGACCACAGTGGGCGGCTGTTGGCACAAACTAGCCAAGAAATCCAGCTTATCTTTCAGGGGCAGCTCCTACCCTAGTCCAGAGAATATCACTGCCCTGCCTGATCTAGTTACCTCAGGGGCCAAGATAACCACTTGGCTAGAGCTTCAGGTTCCTGGGGGTCCAGGGTGAAAGATGGCACAGTTGTGAGCTTGGGCTGGGCATGAGTGACATAGCGCTGGCCCTTTCTTGCTGGCCTGCAGGAGAGATGGAAGTGGCACTGGTCTCACTCCACATGCACAACCCCAAGGGATATTGCCACACAGTTCCTTGTAATGGAAAAAAGTCTTTATAAAGGAGCATACTATTTAACAGCAGAGATGAAACACAAGATTACAGATCTTTTGGGACAAAGGAAAGTTGTAATAATTCACGCTCTTTGTGAAAGACATGGATTATAGAGCCATCAGATCAGCCTAAATCTAGGAGGCTCAGAAATTCAGTACAAGTTGATCTTTGCCTATATGACACCACGTGTTCTATTTCCAAATTTATGACTTCTTTTATTGGTGAATCATTTCTCTCTTACGGAGGGGAGATTCCACAAAATCAAGGTAGCTGATTCCATGAGTTTCTGATGACGTGGCCCAGGTTGGCTCTGTAAAGCTTCCTGGAGCAGTGGTAAACGCCCAGACTTTGGAATCTGACAGTCCTGGGTTCATATTCTGGCTCTGACACTTATAATTGAGTGACAGTGGGCATGTTGCTTAATTTCTCTGAGCTTTAATGTTCCCTTCCCTCAGACAGAAATACTGATGTTTACCTCATAGTGTCATTCTGAGGTTTGGGAAGATTCTGTAGAATAGTAGGTGCAGGATTAGGTCTGTCTCTCTAGAAATGATTTCATATTGGCTGTAGGTCTCTCCATTTACTCAAGACAGATGCTCTTGTGGGAGATCTCCTTGCCCTTGGGAGCCCTCGGATCTGAAGAATGTGAACAAATTAGTTTTGGGGTCACTAGGACTTAGAATAATTGTTCCTTTCCTGGTGGTCTGGACCCATCTCACCCCATATAGAATCTTGGAGGGGTGCCCCATCAGCCCTCCTGATCAGACTGCACTGATTGTCCCCTGGTTCCTCAGGTCTCCGAAGCCGCTCCACTCGCATGTCCACTCTCTCAGAGGGTCGCATCACCACTCAGGAGAATGATATGGAGGTGGAGCTGCCTGTGCCCGCAAACCCCCGCAAGCACTTTTCAGTTCCCAGTGAGTAATGAATCTGTTCTCCCCATCTGAGGCCCTGGAGCAGCTCCTCACACATCACCGTGAACCTGGTCTAGAATAGCCTGAAATTCCTACATTCCCCTGGCATAGTACCTGTTCTGCTCCTGCCCCACAGCTCCCTTACCTAGAAAATGTTTTTTTTAAACGTTTTTGAAACATAACATATAGTATATACAGAAAAGTGAACATATCGTTGAGTATACAGTTTTTGAACATAGTCCTATAACCAGATCAAACAGCATTACCAGTACCCAAAAGTCCCCCTCAGGCACCCTTCCAGTTCCTGAGCCCCCAGTGGAACCTATAATCTTGACTTCTGATAGCATAAATTAGCTTTTTCTCTTTTTGAACTTTATATATATATATATATATAATTAAAAAATATCTTTAATTGTCAACTTTTATGAGACACAAAGTGGATGCAGATTTTGTAAGACACACAATCATTACATCTTGCATACAGGGCCGGCAGAAGTAAGGCCTGCTTGAATGTGGTTGGTAGGGTAACAATATGGGTGTAAGAATTTATAGTTTTAATTAGAACATGTCACCTAAAATGTCACATGGTATGCTTGAGTGTGATATTGTTATGTTACAGAATTACATGCTTATGATTTTGTAATGGAAGATTTTGTAATAAAAAGGGGCGTTATTTATGCTGGACCCTGTATGTCAAATTCAGCTTTTACGAAAAGATCACGACCAAGTACGGAAAGTAATGAGTCGTCATGAGTTGTGTCCTTTGGGGTTGAATTAATATGGTTACTTGTTGTCCAGGTTTCCATTATTGCTGGCTTTTCAGTCTTTGCTCCTGTTAACCACCTGGGTTCGAAGGCTTCTGAGAAGTCAGAAAGGCCTGGCCTAAGAACCCATGCTTGGGTCAATCCTGAGTAATTTAGGCTTTTAAAGGCTTTTTTCCCTTCATGGTGAAGCCCATACCAAGGTACTCACATACCCTTTTAAAACGTTTTGACCCCAGGAGCCAGCCCTTGAAAGGATACTGGTGTGGGTCAGGGTGGGGGCTGAGGCGAAGGGGAAAGCCCAAGCTCTGCTCACACAAGGGCCTGAGCCCTTGCTGAGCTGGCAGCCGGTAGCCCTTCTGGCCTGTGGCCCACTAGGGTTCAGCTGTGTGCAGCTGTGGTAGCCTGCCTCCTCCATGACTCTTGTTCCCCCACAGCTGGCCCTCCTAGGAACGCCTGCCCTGCAGTGGCTGAAATACCATTTCCGATGGTCAGCGAGGAGGTGGAAGAGCAAGTCCATTCCATCCGAGGCAGCTCTTCTGCAAACCCTGTGAACTCAGGTAGACACGCAGAGCTGTCTGGTGCAGGACAAGAGTTACATCCTGTCTCAGACCTGGCCTGCCTTGGCACCTGAGTTCAAACTACATTTGTTACTTGGGGGGTGTGTTTCCATGTGGCCATGGAATCAGCTTTTCACAAGAGGTGATCCTGTCCCCTTAAGCTAGCAGGAACTTTTTGATGTAATTGAGGTGTTGTCATAGCTACAGTGTCTTGGCTGACACCTGAAGAACAGCCCAGAATAACTGTTGAGAACAAGCAGAAATGGTCTTACCTTCTCTGGTTGTTGAGAAAATGCCAAAGAGGTTTGGGGAGAGCTTGGGTTAGACCTAGGGTACTCACATTAGCAAATCTTTACTTTGTGGCTCTGACCATCCCGAATCCCATCTGCTTCCTCCTTGCATTTGGTGATTTAAGTGCAAGGGTCTAGAGAAGGCCTAGTCCTGGGACAGGCCCAGGACTCAGCATGGCAGCCAGAGAAGAGTAGGCTGGCCGGCCTCAACAAGTAAAAGCATGAGCCTTTCCCCCCCTAGTTCGGAGGAAATCGTGTATTGTGAAGGAAATGGAAAAAATGAAGAACAAACGAGAAGAGAAGAGGGCCCAGAACTCTGAAATGAGAATGAAGCGAGCTCAGGTACCTTTCCTGGGAAGGTAGGCCAGGGTTTTTGATGGGTATCCTTAACTGCAACATTAAGAGCAATGCAGGTACAGTTGGGCCCCAGCATTACTGAGGCTCCAGTTCTGATATCCAGGAAGTTTAACTGGTGTCTCATCAGGATTCAGAGAACAAGTAAATCAGATCTTTTTCTGAGGGCCTTCCCATGAGGACTGTTTATGCAGATTGTCCCGTGGGTGCATCCAGCACATAGTGCACCGGTCAGCGGGGCTGCTGGGAACACGTGCCTGTTTTCCCCCCAACTTCCTAGTTGTGGGTAGGTGGCGGGCGTGCTGCGGTGCAGTTCTAGTTTGGAGCGTTTCCCCTTAGTTGGGTTAATGGCTCTGGGGAATCCTAGCCTAACCTCTTAAGATGTGGGACAGTGGCCCTCGGCCCAGTTCCCAGAGTGGTTTGGTGCATGCCCAAGCATACCTGGGCTCTCAGCCTAGAGCTGGGGTGGGAGGAAGTGAGATCGTGTGGGGTTTTGTCCACTCGGGTGGGCTGAGTGCACATGAACGGGGTGCTTCTGCTTCGCACTGAGGTCTGACAGCACTTACATCTCGGCAGTCAGTTCTTTTTGCTCTTGTCTCAAACAGGAGTATGACAACAGCTTTCCAAACTGGGAATTTGCCCGGATGATTAAAGAATTCCGGGCTACTTTGGATTGCCATCCACTTACTATGACTGATCCTGTGAGTAAACCCCATTAAAAGACAGAAAACTTCCCTTTAAAGGAGTGAGCCGCTGCACCCTCCCTCCCGAGGCGCGCCCACACCTTTTTTTCCTCTCAGGTGTGCATCTCCTAAACTCTAAGGGACCCCACAAGACTTGCAACCAGGGGAGTAACGGGCAGTGGCATCTTGTGCTGAGCTAACCCCTGAACCTGTCTCTAAGGCCTTCTTTTCTCTGACTTCTCAAGGAGCCAAAGCAACCGTGTCTGGGCTGTCTTGTTGCTGCTTCTATCCTCATCCCTTTCTTGTTTCACTGTCCCCAGCTTTAATGAACACACTCTCAAAATAGATAGATAGATAGACAGACAGACAGACAGAAAAAAAAAAGCTGTGAGCGCTGGCTGGGCAGCTCAGTTGGTTAGAGCATTGTCCCACTACACCAAGGTTGTGGGTTTGATCCCTGGTCAGGGCACATAATAAGAATCAACCAGTGAATGCATCAATGAGTGTTTTTCTCTCTCCTCTCTCTAAAATCAATCAATTCAAAATTTAAAGGCGTGAGAGCCTTGAAAAATCTCCAGTCACCCTTAAGGGTATATTTAATATCCTTGGTGGGCTAGAGTTAGAAAGGCCTGGATGGGAGAGTCTTATCTTTTTTCTTTTCAAATGCTTTATGTATTTGTTTTTAGAGAGGGGAAGGAGGAGAGAGAGAAGCATCAATCAGTTACCTCTCACACACCCCCAACTGGGAACCTGGCCCGCAACCCAGGCATGTGTGCTGACTGGGAATCGAACCAGCAAATTTATGGTTCGCAGGCTGGTGCTCAATCCACTGAGCCACACCAGCCAGGGTGAGAGTGTGATCTTTATAAATTCCCCTCCACTCCCACCCTCCCCACTTTTATAGGTCGGTCAAGTCCCTACCAATAATCATGAAAGTGTGCTGAAACCTGTGGACAGCAGAATGAGAAGGCTGAAAAAAACTCAAAGACACCCTCTTCTGCTCTTGAGTAACTAATGGGGGAGGCGTGTCCAAGTATTGGATCTTGGCCCCTGACTGCGCCAGACCCGGGATTAGAAGTGGAGGGGCTCTGGAGAAGCTTTCTTTAATACTGCCCTAACCTTTTATTGGTTGATTGTCTCCTCTCACCCTCTTGAAGATTGAAGAGCATAGGATATGCGTTTGTGTTAGGAAACGCCCGCTGAATAAACAAGGTAAACTTCATTCAGTCAGAAAGAGGCTTTGGAGTGACTGAGGGTTCCCGTGTCCTGGAAGCATCCCCTGAAAACACTCTCCTTCTGCAGAATTGGCCAAGAAAGAAATAGACGTGATTTCTGTTCCTAGCAAGTGTCTGCTCTTCGTACATGAGCCCAAGTTAAAAGTGGACTTAACGAAGTATCTGGAGAACCAGGCGTTCTGCTTTGACTTTGCATTTGATGAAACAGCTTCAAATGAAGTCGTCTATAGGTGAGTCCCTTGGCTCTTTCCCTCACCCCGTCATCCCCTTCAGTCTTCTCCATGCAAGACACTGTGGCAACACTGCTCACAGGCATGCTGAGCTCTAAGGTCCTTCTTGGCCTCCTCTCGTGTTTTCTTTGGATCAGCTACCACATGGAGCTGAGTCCGGGTCTAGTTCCTGGGCTGCCATATGCCACTTTGCAGCTTTAGCAGCACATCTTTGAATGGCTCAGAAGTAAGGTTACACATTGCATTCTCTAAGGCTGGTCTGGGAAGGCTTTAGGGGTGCTTCTGGTGTCTTATGCAGTCACCCCATTACCCACTCAGCAAACTGTAGGACTGCTCTGTCTAATATAGCACCCACTAGCCTCATGTGACTGTTTAATAAAAGTTAAATAAAATTAAAAATTCAATTCTTCAGTCACACAAGCCACATTTCAAGTTCTTGATAGCCACATGTGGAAGTGGCCACTATTGGACAGCACAGATATGGAGTATTTCCAGCATCACAGGAAGTTCTGCTGGATAACACTGCTCCAAACCAGAAGCTGACAAACTTCTGGGCCATTCTTGGCTCAATTCCTTTTTATAAGACTCTCAAACTAAGAATGGTTTTTATGTTTTTAAAGGATTGTTTTAAAACAATGTGACAGACCTATATGGCCCACAAAGCCTACAATATTTTAGACTCCTAAATATTTAGAGGGTTCTCTCTGATCCTTGTAGCATGTCTTATACTGGAAGTCAGCTGCTAAGTTCAGGCTTTCATCTCACGTCTCCAGAGTCAGCAGAGGGGGTGGTGGCTCAGAGTGTGGGCCATCAGCTTGCTCTTGGCAAGTCAGGCCAGCCCCACTTCAGTCACTGAGGAGAATTTCAGATTTGTAAATGGGGCTGGGGTTAGGTTGGGACCACTTTGCAGGAAAGGATTACTAGTGCTTGGAAGGAGGAATCGAGGACCCAGGAGTTCTTCAGTGGAAGGGCAGCAGGACCATGTTCCCGGTGCACATTTTGGTCAGAGATGTACACTCTTCCCTATCCTTTCTCCTAGGTTCACAGCAAGGCCACTGGTACACACAATTTTCCAAGGTGGAAAAGCAACCTGTTTTGCATATGGTCAGACAGGAAGTGGCAAGACACACGTGAGTATTTAGGCATGGCTGGGTGTGAGTTTGCCCATGGGGCAACAGGGGGATTCTGAAAAAGAAGACAGTGAGTTTCTTGTAGGAAATCCCCTCCATGCAGAGGCCCCATCACCGAATAAGCTTGCTGCGCCAGGTGCAGAGAGGCCTTAGTAGGTCCGGCCTCCCAGCTCTGGTGTGGCCTGCGGTGGTGATGGAGCCAGCAGTGCTCTAGCCTAGGCCAAGGGCCCTTTACCAAGGTCTTCTGCCCCTTTCCTTTTCAGACCATGGGCGGAAACCTCTCTGGGAAAGCCCAGAATGCATCCAAAGGGATCTATGCTATGGCCTGTAAGTAGTGTGTTCTGCTGCAGTGGGGCTGGGCACACAAAGCAGGTTGCTAACTTAACCCACGATCTCTCCCATAGCCCACGACGTCTTCCTCCTGAAGAATCAGCCCCGATACCGGAACCTGGGCCTGGAAGTCTATGTGACATTCTTTGAGATTTATAATGGGAAGGTAGCTGCCAAGGAGACCCTGTTTATGCTGTTGGGGCCTCTGAACTCTAAAACCTTGAACATGGCTAGAGATGGTAGAAGCCCAACAATCTGTGAGCTGTGAAGCTTTTGGGCCACTCTGCCCTTACAGGTTGGGGGAGAGGGTTATCTGATGGTGGGACCAAGCTCCACAAGTATGGCAGGAACACTCCTCAGAGCTGCTTCTCAGATGGGAGGTTTGCCCTGTGTGTGCCCTGTGCTCCCTCCACCCATCTCCTTTATAACTCTCTTTCCTTTGGTCATGCATATTTATTCTCATACTCATTCATCCTTCCTGTCTCATTGCCAATCCCCATCTGTGTGAATCAATAAGTAAATACACACACACCTCTGTTTTTGCAGAGTTGTCTCCCTTAGAGCAGGATCTAGATAGTAATAACAACTAATGTCGATTATTAATGTGACGTGTGCTAAGCACTATTCTGCAGATGAGAAATCAGCCTGAGTGAGTGGTTAAGTGCTATCCAGGCTCACGCAGCTAGTATCAGAGTTGTGTCACACTGAGGCAGCCCAGTTTAGAAACCACGCCCTCTGCTAGTCTATCCAGCTCAGCCTCTGTGTGCCTTTCCTGCTGCCTGCCCTTGTCTACACTGGGACAGTCCCTGATGGAGGGAGGAAGCAGGTAGGGTGCCCAGTGCCTGATGGCTTTAGCCTTGTTCCCCTGCCTGGCACAGCTGTTCGACTTGCTCAACAAGAAGGCCAAGCTGCGGGTTCTGGAGGACGGGAAGCAGCAGGTGCAGGTGCTGGGACTGCAGGAGCACCTGGTGAACTGTGCTGATGATGTCATCAAGATGATTGACATAGGAAGTGCCTGCAGGTCAGAATTCTGGCGAGGGAAAGGGGCCACCGCCTAATGCCCAGTTCAGGCGACAGAGATTAGCTCTGAGCCTGTTGTGGTTCCACAGAGGCCTGCCTTCTCCAGTTCGGGGAGGGATGCAAAGGCCTCTACAGTGAGGGGCCACAAAGAAGCTCATCAGGAGCAACTCGAAGTGTCTTGCATCTAACCAAGGCCAGCTTTATTCGTGGCCTGTTACGCCAAAGGCATACTTCCTGACTTCTTTCTTTACTGCTCCCTCCCTCTGTGATAGGAGACAGGAGCTCTGGGTCTGGTCTAGGCTGGAAGTGCTGGGGCCACAGCTCCTGTGCAGAGGTGGGGAAGTGCTCTTCGTCCAGTGCCCTGGGTGTGGTACAGTGGAGTGCTGGGCAGCTTTGGGAGGCCCAGGGAACAAGCTGCCCTCCGCAGGGCCCTCAAATTTTGGCAAATGGTTCATGACAACCCCTCCTTCCCTTTGTGCCTTACAACAGAGGCAGCTCGTCTTTCCGCATGTTTTTATGGGCCCTCAGGTCTGGCCAAGCCCCTAGCACAGAATCCAATACAGTGGCTGCCAGGAAAATTAACTAGGTCCAGAGCTGGAGGGAGAGCTTCTGCCCAGGGAAGGCAGAACAGAAATTTAAGCCAAAGATACAGGACTTCTTAGACTCTTGACCCATGTCCCTCTCTTAGCAGGGGACTTAACTGCTGTGGCCTGGGGTACCTTGGACTGGATGCCATGGTGGCTGGTGACTGCAGGAGCTCATAGCCTTTCTTTGCCCTCCTTTACCATAGGACCTCTGGGCAGACATTTGCCAACTCCAACTCTTCCCGTTCCCATGCCTGCTTCCAGATTCTTCTTCGAGCCAAAGGGAGAGTGCATGGCAAGTTCTCTTTGGTGGATCTGGCAGGGAACGAACGAGGTGCGGATACTTCCAGTGCTGACCGGCAGACCCGCATGGAAGGCGCAGAAATCAACAAAAGTCTCCTGGCTCTGAAGGTAGCGGGCTGGCTAGAGGGCGCTGGTCTGGGGAACAGCTGGTGGAGGGAGGAAGTGGGCAGTCAGAAGAAGGAAGGGACCTCAGCTGCACCTGCTGCCCCACAGGAGTGCATCAGGGCCCTGGGACAGAACAAGGCTCACACCCCGTTCCGCGAGAGCAAACTGACACAGGTGCTGCGGGACTCCTTTATCGGGGAGAACTCAAGGACCTGTATGGTAAGTAGGGGAGCTTTTAGTCCTGTCCTAGACAGAGGTCTAGTGCCCTCGGCTGCCTGGGTTTCTGGGCTCTAACTTGACTGGGTTTCACCCCCTGCCTTTCAGTACCAAGCTCCTCTTTGATTATCTCTATGGACTCCCTGTAGTTTATACCCGTGCCGCTCTGGGTTTGGGGGAGGTCATTCCTCCCTTACCTGGTGTGAAGGAAGCTACAGAATTCTGAAGGCAGACCTTTGGGGAAGCAGGAGAAGCAAGTCCTGGCTTCCGTGGCTCCCCCTTGGGTTCCTTGGCTCCTAGCCTAGAAAATAAGGAAGGCCCCGCTGGGTAGCTCAGTGAATTGAATGCTGGCCTGCAAAACAAAGGGTCACCGGTTCTATTCCCAGTCAGGGCACATGCCTGGGTTGCAGGCCGGGTCCCCAGTAAGGAGTATGTGAGAGGCAAGTACACACTGATGTTTCTCTCCTTCTCTTTCTCCTTCCCTTCCCCTCTCTAAAAATAAAGAAATAAAAATCTACAAAAGAAAGGGCTGTGGCCTTGAGTGGCTTTTTGTCCCTTCCTTATTTTATCCATAAGCCCTTCTGGCTAGAGTCTGCCCTCCCTCCCCTCAAGGGAATATCCTCGCTGTCTGCTGGGGAAGATAGGGGTTTCTGACTAAGCTCTAAACCCTTCTCCCTGAAACATTATCCCTGAGCCAGCCCGGGCAACAGAGGGTTCCTTCCAGGAGGAGCCACAGCGCCTTAAGGTGTGACCTTGGTTTGAGGAATGGGTCAGTAAAGAGATAAAGGCGGGCGGCAGGGTTGTGGCAAGTAATAAGATGTCCCTTTAAAGGCAGGGAATCAATTTTTTAAAAATATTTTTAATAATTTTTTAAAATTACATTTACAGAGAGGGAAGAATGGGGAGAACAAGAAAGAGAGAGAGATACCAGTTTGTTTTTCCACTTATTTATGCATTCATTGGTTGCCTCTTGTCTGAACCCTGACTAGGTATCAAACCCGTAACCTTGGCATATCGGGATGACGCTCCAACCAACCGAGCTACCTAGCCAGGGCAGAAACCAATTTTTAAGGAGCCTTAATTGCAGTGCCCATGGAGCAAGTTGCCTTGCACAGAATGGGTGCTAAATGAGCTCTCCCTTCAATACCATGTGGGTGTCAGTAGCTTGGAGAAATTCCTCCTGGCAGCCTCTCCCTATGGTCCCTGACCTTTCTCCCTTTTCCCATGGTCCTCAACCTTTAACCACCCATTCCCTCTTTTGCAGATTGCCATGATCTCACCAGGCATAAGCTCTTGTGAATACACTTTAAATACACTAAGATATGCAGACAGGTACCAATGCCTATGGCCAGGTGGGATGGGGAACAGGGTGTGGGAGTAGGGAAATGAATGGCAGAGATGAAAGAGGGAAGAGGCTCTGGGGTTAAGTACCTACTGTCTGCTCTTCTGTGATTCAGTGAACCTGAAGCTCAGGAGTTCGGATGTGATGCTAGGTCCGTCCCAAACCCCTTCAGGCCCCAGTATGCAGTCAGCATGCATGAGGGTCTTTTCCTAGGCCACAGGCAAAGCTGCTACTGCATCCCATTGAAGCCTCAAGCCTGATAGTCTTAAGTGGTACAGCACTCTTGTGAGTGCCAAGGAGGCTACTATGGAATCTGAGGCTCTCTTGTTTCCTCAGGGTCAAGGAGCTGAGCCCCCACAGTGGGCCCAGTGGGGAGCAGCCAGTTCAGATGGAAATAGAAGAGACAGAAGCCAGCTCGAATGGATCCCTGATCACAGACAATGTAAGGGGCAGGGTGGGGCCAAGCAGGACAGAACCATGGCCTGCTGAGATGGGGACTGGGCCATACTGGTGTAGCTCTCTTTTTGGCCCCCTTAGTTTTCCAAGGAAGAAGAAGAACTGTCTTCCCAGATGTCCAGCTTTAATGAAGCCATGACCCAGATCAGGGAGCTGGAGGAGAGGGCTGTGGAAGAGCTGAAGGAGATTATACAGGTGGGAAGCTGGCCCTGGCCTGGGAGGCACCGGTTACCACCCTGGCACAGGCCTGCAGCTGCGCTCAGCACCATTCCTTGAATGCGACCTGGGCTTTGCTCCCACGGGTCTTCAGGTTGGCATGGCAAGGGGCGACCCTCTACCCCAGTGTTCCTTAATTCTCCAACTATTCATCCATCTGCTCTTCTTAGGCAGCTAATACCACACCCTCTTCTTTAGTCTGGCACACATAGGCTTTCCTCTGTCCTTCTAGCCAGAGCTACTCTCTCTATGCCATGCTTCTGACTGGGGGTTTTGGAGGGTGATTTATATGCAGGGACCTTGTTATTCGGTGAACGTTCAGCGAGTGCTTTCTATGTGCCAGCTCCTGTACTGAGGCCAAGGACCAGAACCATGAAGTATGGATAGTAGACCCTAAAATAAGACTTGCTCAATCTTTATTCTTCTATTTATAAGCCAGTTTCCTTGTGAAAGTCATTTAGCCTCACTAGGCCTCAAACTGAAGGGTCGCTGGTTTGATTCCCAGTCAGAGCACATGCCTGGGTTGTAGGCCAAGTCCCCAGCAGGTTCCCAGTTAGGGGCATGTCAGAGGCAACCCATCGATGTATCTCTTGTGCATCGATGTTTCTTTCTCTCTTTTCCCTCTAGAAATAAATAAATAAATCTTATTTTAAAAATAAGATCTTATTTAAAAATAAATCTTTAAATCTTATTTTAAAGATTGGCCTTATGGTTCATACCAGAGGTGCAGACTTTGTTCTGAGGGCAGTGGATGCCTTTGAAGGAAGTTAATGGAGTGGTGCCATGGTCATATCAGAGCTTTGGGTACATTGTTGTGGCCACAGTGTAGAGTCTGGTTTGGGGACATGGGGAGAGTGTGAATAAAAGCAATTGGGAGTTGAGAGCCATTAGGAGATCGTTGGAAAGAGAGATGTTGGTGCCTAGACTGACTGTGGCAATAACCAGGGGATTGAAGGGCAAGAGATTCAAGAACCATTTAAAGGGTGGACTTGGTAGGATTTGGGGGCAAGAAAGGTGAAAGAATTAAGTTGTTGCTCAGATTTCTGGCTTGGGTGTCAAGACAGGACAGCATTCATCTGACATAATAGACAGGGACAGGAGGTGGGGACAAGGAGACTAGATGGTAATGGGGGGAAGATATAACAAAATAAACAAATGAAGAGACAGGGAGGAGTTCGGGGTAGGGAAGAGGATGAACTCAGTTTGGGGACTTCCACAGGAGAGAATCAGGAGGCAGGGTGTGGGCCATGCCTGGAGGAATGGGCTTCTTGCAGTGGGGCCTCAGGAATGATTTGCTAAGTTGGTTTGGTCATTTGAACTGACAAGTCATCCCTGTGCCATTGCAGCAAGGGCCAGGCTGGCTTGAGCTCTCCGAGATGACTGAGCAGCCAGACTACGACCTGGAGACCTTTGTGAACAAGGCAGAGTCTGCCCTGGCCCAGCAAGCCAAGCACTTCTCAGCCCTGCAAGGTGGGTGCAGTTGGACGGGATGCAGCAGGATGGGGCCTCTGCAGGTGATGGCAGCTCTGCCCTGAGGGAATGGGGTCTCTGAGATACCCAGTGACCAAGTGCACCACCTCCCCTTCCTTCCAGGTACCATCAAGGCCTTGCGCCTGGCCATGCAGCTGGAAGAGCAGGCCAGCAAACAAATGAGCAGCAAGAAACGGCCCCAGTGACGACTACAAATAAAGATGCTTGGTTTCACGCCAGCCTTTTCACCATCTACCCCTCCCCAGTGAACTTTGGGCTCACGTGGAGCCCAAAAGCCTGAGATGGAGCAGGCTTTGGGAAATGCCAAGTATTGGGGCATCAGGGCCAGGACAGATGGGGAGGGCGTCAGAGTGAGAGGGACACTCCTTTTCCTCAACTATAGCCTCGAAGGGAGCACGGATGGGAGAATGGGACTTCTAACTATCCTGTGTGGCCCGTCTCCCAGTGAGGAAGGCTAGTTGGCACAGCGTTTTCCCTCAGTCGGCATCCTGCCTATGGACTGGCCGCTGGGGGCGGACTCCCTGGGGTTGTCCTGGCTCTGGGGAGAGAGGCAAGGAGCCTTAGTCCAGCTCTGCTGGCTGTGGCCTGCATCTACACCCTTGGTCTGGGCACTAATATGTCTTGTACTTTAGAAGTTTCTAGAACCTCTTCCTTGCTGTTTTTTGAGGTCCAAGAGGATCCCTGCTGTTTTCTGTTTTGTGTTTTTACATTGTGTCTAACAATAAAGAACGGGGGAAAAATCAGTCTGTTGAGTGGTGTGGGGGAAGGACCTGCAATATGGTGGAACCCTCTGGAACTAAGAACACTGCAATTCTGCACAATGCTGGTTCTGTACTCTACCCAGGAGACCAGATCCACACCTGCAGTTAAGTGACATGCTGAAGACTCCAACCTCTGTCTTGTTCAGTGATGCTCACTGGGCCCCAGGTCCTGTCCTGCGCACAGGAGCTATAAGCAGAAAGGAGATGGTGCTCCGTCAGTTATAGTCCACTTAGTGCAAGTTAGAGTTTGTGGGGTTTTCAGCAGCTGTGAAGCTGGGGAGATCCCAGCTGGGCCAAGGACGTCGGACCTTGTTTTCCCAGCTCTCTGACCCTCAATAAAATGGTTTGACTTGCCCCCTGCCCCCCAAAAAAGATTCTGTGGGAACACAGAAGAAAGTACTTGGCTTGCTACACAAGAAAGGGTTTTGATTTGGTCTTGAAATATAAGAAGTTTCCGGGGCAGACTGAGGGAGCAAACATAGGGTTCAGAAAGTTTGGGGATTGGAGGACTCCATATTTAGTGTCAGGAAGCATGAATTGCCTAATATGCCACTAAAAGGTTTTTTGTTTCAGAGTCACACAACTCGGTGTGTTTCAGAAAAGTCTCAGGGAGATGGGTGGGGAGCAGGGGGCACGTGGGCTCCTGCAGAAACTCAGAGGGGGGTCGAACAGATCAAGTTCTGGCCCTCTAAGCCTTGGCTACTTAATTTGTGAAATAGGGTATTCTCTACCTATGGTGAGAGAATACATGAATTTGAGGTACCCTTCAATAGCCAAATATAAGACCTGGATTCAGAAGTTCAGCTGAATCAGATGTTTGACAGAAATGGCACCAGCTTTAAGGACTTTAAAGCTTCCAAACAACCTAAATTTCCCCCTCATCAGAAATGCCTCACAGAAATGAAAAGATGAAACGAAAGAATGCCACCAGCCCAAGCCTGACTACCTTCTCACGTGGACAACCATCTGAGCCTCTAATTGGTCTCCTGTTTGGATTCTTAACTCCAGTGACCTATTCTCCCCAACCAGCCAGAGGAATCCTTATGTTATTCCCTGCTTGGAACCCTTTAATAGCATCCCCTTGCACAAAGGATAGATTTTGAATGCCCCACACCCCCAACCCTGGCTGGTGTGGCTCAGTGGATTGAGCACCGGCCTGTGCACCATAAAGTCACCAATCAATTCCCAGTCAGGGCACATACCTGGGCTGCAGGCTAGACCCCCTCTTGGGGGCAGGCAAGAGGCAACCAATTGATGTATCTCACATCAATGTTTCCCTCTCTCCCCCTCTCTCTAAAAATAAATCTTAAAAATTCTAAATGCCCTACTGTGGCATATTAGGCCCTGCCCAATCACCTCTTGTCTATTGGTCCAGAGGGAATGTAATTTGGGTAGAATGTAGTCTGGAGGCTAAAAACCCAGCTTGTGAAGCTACACTACAGGGTGGGACCCTAGCTCTGACTGCAGAACCCTAAGTGGGTTGTTTAACCTTTAGTGCTCTCTGTGAAGTGGGGGGTAACACTGGTATGGAATTATGAGCATCCAGTTAATAGCTAATACACATACAGCAGTAAGTACAATGTCGCACATTTAAGAAGTGCTAGCTAGGCCCTGGCTGGTAGCTCGGCTTGTTGGAGCATTGTCCAAATACGCCAAGGTTGCAGGTTTGATCCCTGGTCAGGGCACATACAAGAATCAACCAATGAATACATAAGTGAGTGGAACAATAAAGCAATGTTAAAAAAAAAAGTGCTAGCTATTTAAGCACACAAGGACAAAGATTTTTGTTATATTTAATACTGTATCAACAATGTCTAAAAGACTACGCACACAATATGTTTTTGAATGAATGAATACATCCTACCACTCACTGTTCTCCAACCATGCTGGCTTTTATTTCTGGAATATGTCAGGGCTTTATTAAATATAATTCACATATTATAAGATTCACCCTCTTGCCCTGGCTGGTGTGGCTCAGTGGACTGAGCACTGGCCTGCAAACCAAAGGGTCACTGGTGATTCCGAGTCAGGGCATGTGCCTGAGTTGTGGGCCAGGTCCCCACAGGGGGCACTTGAGAGTCAACCACATATTGATGTTTCCCTTTCTCCTTCCCTCTCTCTCTCTAAAAATAAATAATCTTTAAAAATAATGTATATATACCAGGTATATGCCTGTGTCCTGATCAGAATGTGGGTAATAGGGGTAGTTGGGGAGATAAACTTTAAGGTGACTAATGAAAAAAGGGTCAAAGGCATAATAGGGTCTATGTTAATGGTCTCGAAACAAACAGAATGGTGGCCAGCTAGGGTATTAGAGGGGAGCAGGACAGAGGCTGTCTCCAGGATGACACGGAATCACACAGCCCCCATTTCTGGCTCTCCCAGTCCCTGGTAAGGAATTTAGATTTTATTACAAATGTGCTGGAAAGCCAGAAGGTTGAAGATACAGAAGAAAGAAGGGATAATGTTAGGAGAATCCCGTCCGAAGAACGGGATAGGACCTGGAGCCAAGAATAAAAGGGCCTATTCATCAGGCAGTTTATTCCTTTAAAAGACTGCCCTCTGCTCTGTGGCCCTATTTCTCTCTTCCTCTTTAAACTGCTCAAAAAATTATCTACATGTACTGTATTTTTAATTTCCCCATTTCAAGTTTTTGGAAAAAACTAATCATGTTTTTGTTCACTCCATTGCACGCAATCTACTCTTGCCAATGCTACTCAATAATCCAACAATCACTTTTTAGTCTTCCTTTTTTAAAAAAGATTTTACTTTTTAAAATACATTTTTTAAAAAGGTTTTATTTATTTATTTTTTAGAGAGATGGGGAGGGAGGGAGAGAAACATCAATGTGTGGTTGCCTCTTATACGCCCCATACTGGGGACTTGGCCTGTAACCCAGGCCTGTGCCCTGACTGGGAATTGAGCCGGTGACTCTTTGCTTTGCAGTCCAGCACCCAATCTACTAAGCCACACCAGGCAGTGATATTTATTTACTTTCAGAGAGAGGGGAAGGGAGGGAGAAAAACATTGATATAGGACAGAAACACTGATCAGTTGCCTCTTGTACGCACCCTGACTGGGGACTACCCAGGCATGAGCCCCGACAGGGAACTGAACCAGCAATGATGCCCACCTGAGCCACACCAGTCAAGGCGTGGTTTTCTTTTTAACTAGACATCACAGTAGCCTGAGACCATGACATGACCCTCACCCTGTGCTGTCTGTCACTCAAATTGCTCCTTCTGGCTTCTTTTCTCTATCTGGCCTTAAATATTGCCGCCATTCCTCAGGTCTTAGACCTAGGCCCTCTTCTTATATTTCTTTTATTTTTAATGTGTTTTTACTCATGCATTTCTTTATCCTAGAGGTTGGCACACTACTGTGCATTGACTGGGCTCAGGAACTGGGTGGTTTTTATGTTTGTGTTTGGAAAAAAATTTCAAAAGCATATTTCATGACAAATCCCAGTATCCATAGTTTCATTGGAGCACAGCCATATCCACTGGTTTGCCTTTGTCTATGGCTGTAACACAGACCCTACAGCCCACAAGACCTCTCTACCCTTTAGAAGAAAAGTTTTCCTTATGCTGTTTCCATAGATTACATTCATTCTGGCAGCATTAATTACCATTTATATACCAATGAATCTAAAAAATAACATCTATCCAGATTTCTTATAAGGATAACCAGACATGAACATTCAGCTGCCTGTTGTCAGAGGGGGGAGAATTCCTCTCTTTTATCTTCTTCAGTTCTTATGGTTGGACTAATAACAAAAAAAAAAAAAATGAAATTGATATAAGGCTAGATGAATAGAAGAAAAAGCAATTTAACATGTGCACATGGGAGAATCATAATATGATGTTCAGATAATGAGGCTCCAATAAATGATCAAACCAGCCATCTTTTAACATTTTTTAGATAATAAATTTGTGAGAAACTGACAGGACAAAGGAGTTAGTGCTAAGCAAGTCTTGGTTTTGGGTGTTAAATTAGTAAAGCCAATGATTATTTACACAGACTGTTCAGCTCTGAGCTGTTTAATTAACTCTATGAATAACAGGTGTCTTTCAGGTGCAGGGAGGATATCTTTCACATGGGACTTTCCTGCATTCAAGGGAGAGTCAAGGTGCCCTTCTGCTTGTCAAGTAACTTTATTTTCTTTTTAAAAGACTTTATTTATTTATTTTTAGAGAGACGGAGACACATCAATGTGTGGTTGCCTCTCATGCGCCCCCTACTGGGGACTTGGCCCGCAACCCAGGCATGTGCCCTGGACTGGGAATCGAACCAGTGATCCTGTGGTTTGCAGGCCCGCGCTCAATCCACTGAGCTACACCAGCCAGGGCTCAAGTAATTTTAATTAGAGTAACCAATATGCCATTATGTGATTATTTGAGGGTGGCTTTTCTTGAACCCCAATATTGTCATTCCCATTTACACGAGTCACCAAGATCTCAAAACATGTCCAGCACAGCTCCTACCTTGGCCTACCCACGCCACTTCAGTAAAAATGGCCCCAATATTCATCCAATTGATAAGTGAGTTATTGAAAATCCTTAACACACCTTCCTCCTTAAACTCCTACATCCAATTTCTCATCAAATTCTTCCATCTCTACAGCCTTTCACCCTTTTCCGACGCATCCGCACCCAGGTCTCTCATCCTGGACCAGTGAAAAAGCTTCTAAAACGAGTCTTTTCACAAGATAAACAAAGCCAGGCTACTCCCCCTTGGTTGCGCTCTCGATAGAGCCTCGAACCCCCAGCAAAGCTCGCACAGCACTGCCCGTCCCAACCTTTCGCTCCGACTTCAGAGCTCAGAACAGCCTTCCAAGCCAGGGGGCCCTCGCGCGGTCGCAGACTCTACTCACTGCAGGCGTCTCAACGGCGCGGTCGCAAAAAACGTCGTAACTGCATCGCACTTTCAACGTGTAGGGCGGGACTGCGTTTTACAAACCGGACCGTGACGCCTTGCGTTCTCTCTTTGCAGCCGGCGCCAAGCCATGGGTGAGTTTCGCTTTGTGTTGGGGCCGGGGTAGAGGAGCGAGCTCAATCTGGCACCATCCTGCCTCGCAGCCAAGTTAGCGGAGTCAGCGCCCCGACCCTCAGCAAACGAACAGCCATGAGGATGGTTGTGCTCGCGTTTGAGCTGCCGAGGCTGGCGCTGGAGCCCGTAGGAGGGCCCGAGCCGGGGCGGCCGGCGGCACCAACATGGCTGCCGCGTTAAAGGGCGCGGGCTGGGCGGCACGCGTATGATGACACGTTAGTACTGCTGCAAACTCCCGACAGTACTCAATGGGGAGGCCAACCTTGGAGAACTGAGCGTGCGGCCCGTCCTGCGCCGGGGTCTGGACCTGGCCGCGGCCGCCCCGCGTCCCAGTGGTTCAAGCCTCCGTCCCTGCTCCCTCATACAGGCATCTCTCGGGACAACTGGCACAAGCGCCGCAAGACCGGGGGCAAGAGGAAGCCTTACCACAAAAAGCGAAAATATGAGCTGGGGCGCCCTGCTGCCAACACTAAGGTGCGTGCGAGTGCTCCATCTTCCGCAGGTCCCCCGGCCACTGGTCTCCGTGGTGCCGCTCTGCGCGTGGCTGTTGCGTCTCCGCGGGGTTCCGGGATGTTCGGGCACCGGGCGGCCTCTTCGCGTTCGCCTGCTGGGCGGTTCTGGAGACCGCAGGGAGACGGGCTGCGTGTGGGGGGGTTGAAGGGCGCCCGGAGGGAGCGGGCTCGGCGCATTACTGTCAGAAATCTGGTGTCTTTGTCGCGTGGACACTTGATTTAGAGTGTTTGAAACCAAGTTTGTATTTTTTTTCCTTTTCCCTTGGAGGTAACTAGAGTGATGAAAAAAATACCCTTAGGCGTGGTGTGACCGTCTTGGTCACCTGTGTGCCACATGCCAATGCTAGGACTTGTCATAGTTACACTGACTGTTTCCTCCACCCAGCCCAGGCTCCCTTTTCTCTCGTCGTACTCCCCCCAACCTAGTTCCTGTCTCCTCGTGTGTCCTAGATTGGCCCTCGACGCATACACACAGTTCGCGTGCGAGGTGGCAACAAGAAGTACCGAGCCTTGAGGCTGGACGTGGGCAACTTCTCCTGGGGCTCAGAGTGTGAGTGAGGCCCCCGCGGGGGGGTGGGGGGAGGGGGGACTCAGCACCTAAACCCCTTCTAAGTCTCAGTAAGTGCTGTTAGCAGGAAGGTCCATGGCCTGCACTGAGAAACTGAAGCTTCTTGAAAGGCCCTGAGGTTGTATCCAGGGAGGGGCTGAATCTAGAGACAGTCAGCCACCTCTGGAAAGAGGAGCGGATGCCCTGTTATGGTTAGCGTGGGGGTGGGAAGGCCAGGCCAGTTGGCCTCTGGTTTACACGCTTGATTCTGAATTTCTCCTGTGAGCAGGTTGCACGCGCAAAACAAGGATTATTGATGTTGTCTACAATGCATCCAACAATGAACTGGTCCGAACCAAGACCCTAGTGAAGAACTGCATCGTGCTCATTGATAGCACACCGTACCGACAGTGGTACGAATCCCACTATGCACTGCCCCTGGGCCGCAAGAAGGGGGCCAAGCTGGTGCGTATTTGGGGAGCCAACCTCCCTGTGGGGATGCGGGGAGGCCAACCTGATTCCAGCCTTCTTGTGATGAAAATTCTGTCCAGTTCTGCTACTGAAGGGAGAGAGATGACTGCTTTAGTGCTGAGGAAGGCAGCAGGAGTTGGGATGTGCAGGGTTCGAGGCTGTGGTGGCATGCCTTCCTAAGCTAGGAGCTGGGGACTCATCTGTGTCTCCTTTATTCAGACTCCTGAAGAGGAAGAGATTTTAAACAAAAAACGATCAAAGAAAATTCAGAAGAAATACGATGAAAGGAAAAAGAACGCCAAAATCAGCAGTCTTCTGGAGGAGCAGTTCCAGCAGGGCAAGCTTCTTGGTGAGGTGGCTGGTAGGGGTGGGGGTGGGGGGTCACAAGGTAGTGTGCCCTCTATGCTTCACCCTTACCTTAGTCCTTGTGGCTCCCAGCCATGCGGTCTAGAGGGCTCGCCAGGACAGTTTAGCAGTACCAGTATACAAATTCAAGTCAACGTTCGGTCGACCCATTAGTGTGAAGCTAAAATACGGAATAAGGGGCATGTGCCTCCAGGTTTCCAGAGCAGTGCTTGGGGATGTTGGTGCCCAGGCTAGGGGGGCTGTCTCGGTGATGAAAACTTGGTCCAGTTCTGCTACTGATTCTGAGTGACGATAAAGTACATCTGAGGAGACAGCAGGTTTCGTGCCTGCCCCTGGGTACTGACCAGTGAGGGTTTTTTTAAGGGCACGCGGGTATGGGTAGGGCCAAATTATTACTCTGCTAAGGACCATTTACTCTTTTGTAGCATGCATCGCTTCAAGGCCAGGCCAGTGCGGCCGAGCAGACGGGTACGTGCTGGAAGGCAAGGAGCTGGAGTTCTACCTGAGGAAAATCAAGGCCCGGAAAGGCAAATAAAGCCGCCTCCCTCCTTTCCTATTTCATGTTAAAGAAAACTAGACTCCTGTAATAAATATACAGAAAATCTTTATTGACCCTGTCCAGGGTTATCTGTGCTGTGGGAGCGCCCTAATTCCTTCTTCCCAAAGGCCAGGCCCATCAGGTGGGCTGTGCCTCAACATACCCTATCTTGCTGTGTGTAGTGCACACCTTTTTGCCCAGATTTTTGAGGGAAAAATAAGGATATGCATTACACGTAGGTAGTTACTGGTACATAAAATTTCTTGTACTATAATATCTTCAAAGATGTAAAATTCCTTTATGATATGAAAAACTAGTTCTAAGTATAAATAATTGAACTAAAATTTTAAAATTATAGGCCAAGCAGAGTACTGGGGCCCCCAATATTGGGGTGTTGAATGGACTGTGATTGAAGCAATGTTGCATCTAAAGTTGGCTCTTTTAGCCAGGTCTGCTGTGGTTCAGTGGGTGGGGCATTGTTCTGCAAATCCAAAAGGTCATGGCTTTGATTCCAGGTCTGGGCACCTGCCTGGGTTGCAGGCCAGGTCCCATAGGAGGCATGTGAAAGGCAACAATCCATATTTCTCTCTTCCTTTCTCCCTTCCCTGTAATCTAAAAATAAGTAAAATTGGCTCTTTTAGATCTCCTGTGTCCTTTGGACCTTTTTTTTAAATTCAGAGTTTCAATCTGGGTTCATGGGTGATGGAAATCTTGAACTTCAATCCAAATCTGTGTTGTGGGAAGCCAGTTATAATTTCCTTGAGCCCCAGTCCCCTCCCTCTCACTGATAAGTGTGTTAGATACCAATGGCTGGCGCACTGCTAAGTCAGATGGCCGGTTCTTGGTCTGCTGCCTGGGCACATTGTCTCTGTTACCCTAGTGAGTTGTCTGGCCACAGAATTTTAAGTTGCAGTCCCATCCAAACTGTCCTTCGCCTGCTTTTTCCCCCTTACCCTGGCATAAATTTTGTTTGCCTGTCTCTCTTGCCTTCCTATCTTAGAGTATAAAACCAGGGAGCAGGGATATTGGTTTCCTGCTGGGTCTCTGGTGTCTAGGTGTCTAGCGATACACCAGACTCTCAAACCTGTGCCAAGTTAGTAAGTTCCATGAGGACTTGATACAGTTTAAAGTTGATGGAAAGTGCAAAATCTAATTGGTTCCTCTTGGCTAAATTGCAGATTTATGTGAATAGTCAATTGGAAAAGGTGAACTAGAAAATGAACCCCCTTTTTGAGTACAAAAACAACTTAAGGACAAAAATAGCCCTAGCCTGGTGGGTCCAGTGCACCTAAAGGTTGTGGCCAGTTGATGTCTCTCAAATCAATCAGCATCCTTGGGTGAGGATTTTAAGTAATAAATCAACCCTACCTTCTAACCTTACCACTGGCTTTGGGGAGACCTGGCCCCTGCCCCCCTCCCCAGTGAGGGTCTTCACACACCACTGTAGTAGCTAATGCCTACTGAGGACCGCCAGGTACGTCAAGGCAACACCCAACACTTCTGCCTTGGGGGGGGGGGGCGCGGGAGGCTGCTTGCAGTAAAGACCAGACCTAGACGAACTCGGACAGCTGTAAGCGCTACTTCGCCTTTTCTGACTTCAGTTCTGCAAGGCATCAATCTCTGTTCCTCCTCCTCCCTCTAAACTGTTGATAGGACCTGTGGTTTCTCTCTAAGAAGTTCGGCTGCCGTCACCGATGACTGTTGCCCCAGAGCAAGGCTTCCTCCCCCTGCAAATCCAGCAAAAACCCTCAGACACCCCCTCGGTGAATGGCTGTGGAGAGGTGCTGTTGTCCACATACAGATTTGGCCCCTGTGAAAGGCTCTGCAATGTCCAATATCCCACGCTCACCCAGCAGGAGAGCCAGTATTCAGTCCGCTAACAAATGCTAGCGGCTGCACACACCCTCCCCCTAACACTCCTGCCTTCCCCGAGTCCTGGCATTTGTCACCCTTTGGTCTTACGTTCATTTTGCCATTGACCAATTTCTTTAGTGGAAGCTGAGCTTAGAAAACCGGGGACCTTAGAGGAGCTCAGATCAGCAATGAGTCCAAATCTAGTGCTCTGAGCTGCTTTCCAGAAGGTTCTTCCCATGAACTGAGTTGCCACCAGCACTGTATCCCACCACGGGGACGGACTGCAGCCTTCAGCCCTTCTACTCACTCATCCCGCAGCTGGGTTGGTGGGAGTGAGACAGTCTAGCAAGTAGAAAATTGAACATTACAGATAAAGCAAAACTGCCCAACACACTTTGATCCCTCTTCAGAGTAAGGTTATCAGGACAAGGTATATTCTGAACATCTTATGTATGATTCAAACTGTGATCCTTCAACTCCAGTCCTAACGAATCAGAAACGTTGGCGTGGCACCTAGAACTTAACAAGCCTTCAGTAGGGCCCATGCTCCCCCGAGTCTGAGGACTGGCCTAGCCCTGCCGAGGAAATGACCCGCACCTGGGCTGCTGTCCTCTCTGCCTCGCCCAATGTACCCTTCCAGTCTCACTTCCCCAAAGCATCCTACCTTCTCCCGCCAAGGTGGATACATTCCCAGCCTTGGCTCAGGCCCTCCCCGCCATCTTCCTCTGTCAAAGTCCGTCCCTTAATGCTCAGGCTCGGAGCAAACTGGAAGTACCACTCTACTCGAGCCGGGGCGCAGGATGGGCACTGCCCTGAAAGTGGGCAGTGAGGGGCGGGAGTGGGTGGGGTCGGGTCTGGGGAAGGCAGGCAGGACAGCCCGGCCGGGCCGCCTCTGCTCAGGGCTCCTGGGCCTGGTCCCCAGAACCCGCCGCCTCGCCGCCTCGCCGCCCTCCTCGGCCGGGAGCGCAGCAGACGAGGGGTCCGGGGAGGTCCTCGTGCGCCGCGGAAGTTCTGGAGGCTGACGTCGGGGTCAGGACGCTGCGCAGCGGGGACCCTCAAAGCCAAGCCAGGGGGTGCATCCACCTGCAGGATCTGGTGGGGGCCGCCGCCCACGCTCCGGGCGGGAGGACTGGACAAAAGGGCTTCCAGGCGGTCCTGCCGGGTGCACCAGCTCTCCAGAGGGGGCGGGAGGGACCGAGTCATTGGCTTCCCAAAGGGTGGGCGGGGACCTGGGGATCGAGTGCTGGTTCTAGTCCTGCCTCCTCCAGCGAGGGCCACTCACCCCAGATTGAAAGTGGATCCTAGGAAGGAAGGCCTCACTGATTGGGCCACGGCGCCCACAGTGTAGGGCGGCTGAGCCGAGCCTCTTTCCCAGTACGGGTCCTTCTTCGCAGGAGGCAGTTTCTGCTACTTGTCGACCACAGATAGCAGGGACACCTGGAGTGGGCGGCAAGTCACAAAGATCCTCGTCTCCCCCACGCTGGGGCTCTGCCCCCAGACCCCTGCTCACCTGCAAGTCGCGGTCATTGAGCTGATCGGTTTCAAATTCATCGTCATCCTCATCAAAGGGGTTGATCTGTTCAGCGACCTGCAGGCTGTAAGACAAGTTTTCTTCCCTATTCTCTGTCCTCAAAGTTGGGGTGGGCTCTGGGCCCATGTCTCCGCAGAGCACGCTGGCATAAGTACCTGATGTGCCCACCCTGAGCCACCAGCGCAGAGGAAGAAGTGCAGCAGAGTGGTGATGGGCACATACACGTCAGGGTTCCAGAGCCCTGGCCCTGGCTCCTGGCCAGGCTCCAGAGGCTTCCAAGGTTTGGCAACCCCTGCCTCTGACTCCACAAACTGGCTGCCAACCAGGGAGAGGGCAAAGAGGGCGTATACTGCTATGGTCACCACCTGGAGAAGGGGAAGCCTGGCTGAGTGGGATGGGGAGAAATGCCATCCTGGTCCCTAAGGGCCTGTGGAGGGGCGTGGAGGGGTCTCACAGGTAATGAAAACATGTAGCAACGTGTGGCAGCACCAGAGAGAATGGGGTCCCCTTCATGGGTGTCTAAGGAGGCTTTGAGGAGGAGCCCTTGGCTGTTCGGTGTCTCACTAGACTGACCTGCACCAGGGCAGGTACCGTCTCTAATTCTTCTCAGTGTCTCACCAGGGCTGGGAGGTGAGGGGCAGTTACTTGGGGGTAGACAAGAGGGGTGCTGAGCCAGCCACAATGAAAGAGCGTGCTTCGCTTGGCTCCGGACTTGTTCAGCTCCTGGTGGAAGAGCAGGAAGAGGAAGTCAGTGGTGAGGAATGACAAATGGGAAAGAACAGGGGAGCCCAGGACAAATGAGGCCTGGCCAGGTCTGGAGGCTCATTGTATTCTCAGAGGTGTTATCAGGCTGGGGTGCCTGTGATGGAAAGCAGTTTAGCAAAGTAACTGCAAGTGCAGAACCTGGAGCCAGAATGTTTAAGAATGACTTCCAGCTTACCTAATTATCTGTGTGACTTGGGCAAATTTCTTTTCCACTCTGGGCCTCAGTTTCCTCATCCATAAAAGGGGGGTGGTAATAATAGTACCCATCTCAAGGAATGTAAGGGTTAGATGTGTTAATATCGCATAGTGCTCCCAGCAGTGTGTGTTATTGGCACCATATAAGTGTTAAGGATTAAATTTACTATTCCAGTTTGCAAAGCTAGTGGAAGGAGGGCAGATGGGCCTGCTCCTGGGGCAACTCACTTCCAGGAGCAGGCAGAGAGCGGTGCCATCACGATGATTCATTTGCCATCCCTCTGGGCCTGGGCTGCCAGGTTGGTGAGCCAGACGCAGGGGACCCAGTACTTGTTGAAGTCAGATTTCAGGCTCTCAAACTCTCTCCTCTCTTCCTGAGACAAGGAACCTGCAGAGATAAAGCAGGTGGGGAGCAGACTCTGCCTCTAAAAGCTGGGGCCCTGGAGCTCCCCCTGGGAGTCAGACCTCCCCTCCCAGGAGGCACGTGAGGCACCTGCACCACCACGCACTCCATGGTGGGGAAGCAGGAGCACCAATGCTGGGTCGGCACAGCAGACAAGGGTGTGGCGCAGCTGGCGGCCACGCTGGTCTAGGCTGTGCACCGTGGCGAAGATGATGCCCATCAGATGGTCAGGCAGCAGGATGCTTGTATACTGTGCCCACCAGCAGTTCGCCACCAAGGTCACATAGGAACCTGGTGGCCACCAAGGGTAGAGGGAATGGGAAGGGGAGATGGAAGGCCTGGGAGTCAGCATGACTTGCCATTCAGCCAGAGCACCAGGTCCAGGCCACGTTGAACCAAGGCAGAGGGAAGGACACATTTAGCTCCAGTGCCCTGCCTCGCTGTCAGGAAGATAGCCCCTTCTGGTCCTAATCTGACATACCGACAGGAAGGAATGCAACTCTTCTCAGGTAGAGAAGTGGTGGTTCACGGTCAGGTAATGGTTGGCTCTGAGCCTTGCTTCCATGAGGATGAGAATGGGGTGTCATCTCTCTCCAGCTCCCCTCCAGTACCCAGAGGTTGGTGACACCAGCCAGCAGGTGACTTGGGCCTTGTTTGGAGTGAGGGTCCAGCAAGTGGTAGGCAAATCCTAGCCCCCAGGAAGTCCTGGACCTGACATGCAGCTCCCATCCCTTCTGGGCCTGCTCTGGTTGACCTCCAAGCTGTGCAACTGGGGTAGTTGTGATCTTCAGAGCTATCAACCCAACCCAAAGGTCAGGGAAGACAGTAAGGAAGGTACCAGGAAGAACTAGAGAGAGCCTCACCCAGGACCAAGGATAAGGGGATGAGGTCTGCAGTGTGGTTACACTATCGGGCTACCTGAGCATGCATGTGCCTTGTTCCTGGTCAGCAGCAGCCTGGGGAGGGTCAGGTGCAGGCCTGGGTTAGAGGGAGGTGGGCAGCCTAGTCTCCCACAGACCAGCCCTGAGACCTCGCCCTTGCATCAGTAGGCGATGCTGAGCAGAGCATACAGGACGATGAGGAGTAGGAACTCCTTGCAGAGGAGCTTGTAGGTGATTACCCTCCAGTGGAGAAGCAGCCAAGAGAAGCCTCCGAAGCAGGCCTCTGCCGCTTTGAGGGTATATGAAACCATCGTGGCGCTGGGGGCCTGGGGTAGGAGGTCACAAGAGCTGCCCCCGGAGCTGTCCCTCTTCCTCAATAAGCCTTTTCTTTTTTTTAATGTTTTTTTTTTTTTTTAAGTGTGAGAGAGAGAGAGAGAAACATCGATTTGTTGCTCCACTTATTTATGCATTCATTGGTTGACTCTTGTATGCGCCTGGCCCGCACATGAGATCAAACCTGTGACCTTGGCGTATCGGGACGATGACCTAACCAACTGAGCACCCGGCCGGGGCTTCAAACCTTCTTCTTGGATTGCCTTCTCATCACCAAGCTTGGTTCCCCAGGCAACCTCCCTTTGACTCCGGTCACACATACCCAGCCTTCACCCTGTGTCAGCAGATAAGGTGGGAGGAAGCTGCAGAGCAGACACAGCACACCCTCATTCCCTCCAGAACTCAGTTGTGGGGGGTCACGCCAAGATGGGATGGCAAGCTGAGACCTAGGCCTTCTTGTACATGAGGCTTCCCCAAGCTCCTCTTCCACTTGTAGGGCTAAGAATAACCAGATCGTGAACTGCTAAAGACAGGAGCTTCAGCTCTAGCCCAGACCCACCACTACCCCTGGGGGTCTTTTTCCCGAAGCTGATAGCTCATCTCCAGTGGCCTAGGACCTTCTCACCTCCACCCCACACCTGCCTTCCTGCTCTGGGCAGCAGCCTGCACTGAGGAAGGAGACCTGGGCAAGCCTTCACCCACCACTGCAACACACAGATACACAGTTAAGTACCTCCTGGGCCCATTAAATTGGACTGGACCGAGGTGATCATTGATGGACTGAGGCTGTCACCCAGCTTCCCCTGGCCCTAGGAACTAGACATGTCTCCCTAGATACGCCTGCAGGGCTGGGCTGGCCTTTGAGGGATGGAAATGCCATCTGAATTGACTCCACAGCTCACACAAGTGACACCATGTCCTTGAAGTCAGGATGATAGGGATTACTGTGCCACACTGGTCCAGGTGAGAAAACAGACACATGATAAATTGTTGCAGTCATAACAGCTGCTGATCAGAGACCTGTGACTAAGTGACAGGTACTGTGCCAGAGGCACCACTACATCACCCTCTCATGGAATCCTCATGGCAATTGCATGAGGTAGGAATCATCCCGATTTTGTAAGTGAGGCTCCAGGAGGTAAATGACTTCCCCCAAATCATGCAGTGCTGGGACATGCTGGAGGCAAGATTCAAAGCTGGAGTTGATGGACTTCAAAGACTGGAATTGGCCCATCTGGGCCTAAGCAAGGGTTTCTACCCTGGGGCCAGGGCCCTATCACCAGCCACACTGCCAGGTTTCTAGCCCATGCTCTGGGGGGGTCTGGCCCAGCCCTTTCCCTTTCCCATTCCACTGGGCTGATGAGGCTACAGATCTGGGACTCAGGCCTGGGGATGCAGCCCCTTCAGCCATGTGCAGCATCCTGACTCCTAGAGTGCCTGGGAGCTTCAGTGGCATTTCTGCTACTAGGCTTCAGTTTCCTCATGTGTCAAACAGAGGGAGTAATACCTGAGGCACCAGCTCAGTTGTCCATCCAGTGCCAAGGTCACCCACAGAAACCCAGGAGGAGTGGTCCCGCTTCTGACCTGTTTGGGGAACTCCTTTTCCCACACTGTGAGCTGGTTCCTATCCATGTGACTTTCCTAAAGAGAGCCCCAGTTTGGGAGTCAGACATACCTTGGTTTAAATTCCAGCTCTCTGTAACCTTGTGCAAGTTGCCTAATCTCTCTGAATCTGTTTCCTCCTCTGCAAAACAGGATCAATAGCACCTTCCTCATAGGGCAACTGGAGTATTCAAAGGAAGGATGCCCAGACAGAGCCCGGAGCCCTGCAGGCATTTGGCCCAGGCTGCTATCGCCATGAAATGCCAGATCCCTTTGGTTTCTACCTACTGGTCCATTGTTGCATCCCATAACCAGGCAATCCTTCAGAGATGAAGAGACAGAACTTTTTAAAAATATATTTTATTGATTATGCTATTACAGTTGTCCTGTATTCCCCCCTTTATTCCCCTCTACCTTGTGCACCCCCTTCCACCTTCATTCCCCCTCTTTAGTTCATGTCCATGGGTCATATATATAAGTTCTTTGGCTTCTACATTTTCTATATTATTCTTAACCTCCCCTTGTCTATCTTCTACCTACCATTTATGCTTCTTAATCTCTGTACCTTTTCCCCCTCTCTCCCCACCCACTGCCCTGCTAATAACCCTCCATGTGATCTCCACTTCTGTGATTCTGTTCCTGTTCTAGTTGTTTG
>VMDR010003065.1:0-78439 GCA_007922815.1 Macrotus californicus | reverse complement strand
AAAGTTTTACTGTCCAGGTATATTTATTCTAGAGTTGTTTTTAGTGCAGTTCATAGCTACTTTACATTGCGTGACGTTCCAAGCAGAATCTCTCTTTAGTCTGGGTTTCGTTTTAGCCACTTAATTACACTGAGTGCTGTTTGATGAGGAGTTCGCTTGCATTGGCTAGTGCATGTTTCAGATCAGATTGTTTTCAGTATGTAAGGATATTAAGAACAAGAATTAGTATTTTGACAATGGAGTAACTCCAGGGAATGTTGAGTTTAGTTCCTTTTGAACTGTCATAAACCATGAAGTACTTTATTTCTAGTGTATCACCGTTCTTACCTGGAGACTCCAAATTTGGACTTCAGTTCAAGGTTTTGTCATTCTAGAGAGGGTGCGTATCCTAAGTAGGCAGGCTTGTGTATCATAATTGTCTTGGAGTCTTAGAGACTTGGGTTTGAATCCTGCCTTCATCACTTGAACTATATGTCTTAATCTCTTAAATCTTGCCTCACTTTCCTCATCTGAAAAATGGGTATGATAATACCTCAGATACCCTTTGTGACAGAATAGATGGACCTGGAGAACATTATGCCAGTCAGAGAAAGACAAGTATCATATGATTTCACTCATATGTGGAATCTAATGAACACACTGAACTAACAAGGAAAATGGGGACAGATTCATAGATGGAGAGCAGGTGACAGATAGTGGGGGGTGGGGAGGTTAGAAGGTGGGGAGGGGATTGAGCAAAAAAGGAGAAAGGACTCATGGACATGGACCACAGTGTGGTGACTGCTGAGGAGGGGAGGGGTATAGGGGACTAAATGGTAATGTAAAAAAAATAACGATAAGGATTAAGTCAAACAACAACAACAAAACAACAACAACAACAACAAAATACCTCACAGACTGTGAGGATTCAGTGAAATCAGGACTCTGTATGCCTTGGTACAGTCCCTGGCATGCTGTAAGTGTGAATAGGAGCTGCTGCTGTTGTTGCTGTTAGCCCTTGGCTTAGGGTGTACTGATGTGTTAGACAGTATTTTCCGTTGGTGGCCTTTGCTTCTCTGACCACCGTTTCTCCTCCTCTTCATTTGTCCACAGTGCAAATTGGGCATAGTTAAATTCATAGAAGCTGAACAGGTGCCTGAGCTCGAAGCTGTTCTCCACCTGGTGATCGCTTCTAGTGACACACGCCACAGTGTGGCGACGGCCGCGGACCTGGAATTGAAAAGCAAGCAAAGGTAAACTACGTCTCTCCTAAACTCTCAAAACTGGACGGAAGCTGGGCGTCTGAGAGCCTGCTCAGCGCACAGTTGTCCCTCTAGGGTTTTGTGTGATGGAACATTCGGTTTCTGAGCTCATGACATATACTTAGCTTGTAAGGGGGACAGCTTGCTTAAGGGCAGGATTCCGTGTAAGAAAAAGAAGAAATGCTGTTTGGGGGGGCAGTTTAAAACTGGAAGGGGTTAGGATATTACCACAAGAAGTGAGACCTTAGGTTAGGTAAATGAACTTAAAGCACTGTTGTTAAGAAAAATGTCATTTTTCTTAAATAGTTACCACTTTTTATTTTCCTCTACCTCAAACCATTTGACATGGTTTTTGATAAAAGGATGTACAGGTATTATGGTTAATACAGTGTAACTCAGATCCCATGGAAAGAGATGCTGAATAGATGTTAATTCACATAGGAGAAAATACAAGTAGTAAATAGGTTCATGGAAAATATTATGTATAAGAAATCAAATCGATGGCAAATAAAACAATGGTATACCAGTTTGTACTCATTGGTAAATAAAATTGTGTACCAGTTGATAACCCTACACTTAAGTTTCTGTTAAAAGTACTATTCTTATACCTTGTCGATTTGCATTATTGTTTGAAATAATTTTTGGAAAGCAGTTTGCAGTAATGAATTATAAAAAGTCTTTATAATCTTTTATCTAAATCTTGTGGGAGTTTATCTTATGAGAATTGTTTAAAAGAAAAATGATTATACTTAGAAAACTATTATAAATTTGCTCATTATATTATTTCCTGTAATAGAAAATGGAAAAATCAGATTTTCACTATAGGGAAATAAATAGTTAAATAAGCTAGCTATGTGTATCTATATGAAATATTATATAATTGCCAAAATAATTATAAAAGTAATGAAGCAACATGTAAATTGCCTCCAAGTCATGGTGAATTAATAAATCAGAATACAAAACGTTATGTGCACTGATTTAAAAAATGACGTGCAAAGATCGAGAAAGAACATAAAAAATTAAAGACAGTTGAATGCTGATAAGGTAATAAAGCTTTATAAAGGTTCCATATATTGTAGTTTGCTCTTTCCTAAGAAACCGACACAAGTAGGTGCAACAGTGTAAGGACATTCACCTCAGTGTGTCTGTGGTTTGCGTGTGGAGACCCGAGCTAATTGTGTGTGTGTGGTAGGGTGGGGACGGCCTGCCACCCAAGGGCACGCGAAGTAGCAACAGGAGGAGTACGTTTGTCCTGCAGTTAATTCTGGTCGTGCCTCTCGCTGATTCTCTGAATTTGGAAGACTCACTTAACCTTGCCAGGCCTTGGAAAAATAACAAAGTTGGACTAGAGTGTACTTAACATTCCCTCCCCGCCCCTGCCCAAGTCTTAAAATTCCTTCTTGTTCCTTATAACTGTATTTTCTTGGTAACCCTTTTGAGGAATTTTTTGGTTTTGAAGTATCCAAATACTTTCCTTTAACACTTGTCATTGTGTTTGAACTGGCTCCCTTCTTTATACCATGTAGTGGATTGGATTGTTGGAAATACAAATAGGGGGTTTAAGTGTTAGTTTCGGTTCTATTAAGTGTATGCATTTTTCCATAAAATAGTATAACATTGTTAAGAAGTAAAAAGTAAGTTGAGAACCATATACAGATATTATCCCATTTCGTTAAATAAGAATTCCAAAATATCTCTTCAAGTGATGCATCTGTTGATCTATTTTTAAAAATATATCTATGTGCCATTCCTGTCCACCTGTTTTATATGCATAGGAAAGAAATCCAGAAAAAGATACACAGCCAAGTTAGTGGCTCTTCTGAAAAGGGAATAGAGAAGGATACGGTGCAGATTGTAAGGAATTTTATTTTCTATGTTGTTTTTGAATTTTTACAACAAAATGTAATTCGGAAAACTAAAACTAGAAAGATGGCAAGAGGAAAAGCTGAAGGAACAGTGAAAATTATCACTAATGGTTAACCACTATTTTTTTTTTCAAAGATTTTATTTATTTATTTTTAGAGAGAGAGGGAGGGAGAAAGAGAGGGAGAGAAACACCAATGTGTGGTTGCCTCTTGCACGCCCCCTATAGGGTGTGGGGAGACCTGGCCTGCAACCCATGCACGTGCCCTGAATGGGAATTGAACCAGCAACCCTTTGGTTTGCAGGCCCGTGCTCAATCCACTGAGCCACATCAGCTAGGGCAGTTAACCATTATTAAGTTTTTCCTTTGTTTCACTAAAGTGTTTTGTCAGAAATCTCTAAACCTGCGCTATTTCTAGAAGGGGTCTCCTTCACAGTGGTGGGGCTTGAGGATTAGTTAGTAGCACTCAGCTGAGAAAGACGTAGGTGAATAATAACTAGGCTGTAATTGCAGAATGACTTCAAAGGTAGTGAAGTTGAGGATACACACAGAGGAGGCAGATTAACGAGCTATTAAGGAAGAGATGGATTAGAAAAACAGTCAAAGCAGCAGGATAATTTGTGTTTGTGCAAATAAAACATATTTTGAAAGCAGAACCAACATCAAAAGGCAGAGAGATGACAGTGTGGTGAAATCTCGCTAACCGAGCGAAAGGTGGGATGGCATTCATTGTTGCTAAGTTTATGAAATGGCTGAGTGGGCTGCAGAGGATGGGTACCAACCACCAGTCACGTGACATGCTAACTCACCGTATTGTGGGGCCCAAGTTGGGATTTGTCTTAGTGACCACTGGCAGCATGATTGGCTGCTCTCTAGAATTAGATGCTAAAACTGCGGGTGTGTGCTGATAGATAAGAAAGAGGGACTCTGGCAATTACGGTGACATAATATTAGAAAAACGTGATGGCTGTGAGCTTCCTAGGGTTGTGTCTTTAATGGGTAAAAACTTTTTGTCACCCTCCTTACCACTTTTGCATTTCTGAGTGATTAGCAGAAGATTCATGCCCCAGGCAGGGCTCTCCGACCCAGTGTGCGAGAGCTGTGCTCTGTTGCAGCTGCTCCACGGTGTGGGCCCTGAGCGCGGAGCACGTTGTGCTCCTGTGTGGGACCGGACTGGGCCCTGGGGTCCGATGGTCTGTTGAGTGAGGGTGGGATAAGTGAGGTGTTTTTTTCTGTTTAAAAACTAACTTTGATGGAAGTTAATCTCTGCCCTTCCCTTCTCTTTGTAATGTCAGCCGTGCATTTCATTTGTGTGTTTTTAACTCTTTCTTTTGGTAACAAATATTGGGGCTATGATTTTTTGAAATCCTTGAAGTGAGAGAAAAAAAATTAACGAGTTGTGTCGAAACCTTCTGTAGCTTGATTGACTGGAATAACCCTGCCATCATTAATAAGATGTACAAGGTGTACCTTGGAGATATACCGCTGAAGACAAAAGAGGTAGGTGGTGGTTGTTTATTCTCACATCCTCATCAAGAGCACTTTGTTCACATGAGCTCTGTGTATTTGAACATTTTGTCCTGTTTATTTTGACTGAGGCTGAACCTAAGCTGTAGGAAGTAATAGTTTCAATCCGTGCGGGTCTAGGCAGATTAAAATCTCCTGGTAACTTAGTTTACCTGACCTGGTGTTTTCAGTTCAGGTGCCTGAGTATTGATGATTGTCTAGATTAGGGATCAGTGAACTTTTTTCTGTCCGTATTTTGGGCTTTGGTGGCTGGGTGGCTGTGAGGCTGCCACCACCCACCTCTGACAGAGCATGAGAGCAGTCGCCGGCCACACGTAACTTAGTGAGCATGGCTGTCTCCCCGTACGACTGCAGGGATACTGAAATTTGGATGTCATGTAACTTTTATGTATTGTGGCATGTTGTTATTTTTAAAAAGTCATTTAAAAATGAAAAACCGTTCTTGACTCACAGGCCTTACGAAGGCAGATGATAGGCCGGATTTGGCTCAAGGGCTGCACTGTGTTGGCCCCTGGTCGAGAGTCTAGGCAGCGGTTTTCAGCCTTTTTTATCTTCTGGCACACATAAACTGATTACTAACGTTTTGCAGAACACCAAAAAAATATTTCTTGCTGATCTGACAAAAAAATAGATACAATTTCGATTCATTCACACTGGATGGATATTGTTGTGCTGGCTGTTGTCATTTTTTTGTTTGATAGTCTAAGGGAAAAGAGGTCAGTGTCCCTGACTGAATAGTCAGGTACTGCATGTTTTAAAAATTCATGCGGCACAGCAGTTGAAAATCGCTGATCTAGAGCAATAGGTAGGTTCTTCTGAAGCCTTGAAGTAAAGTGTTTGCTTAATAATGTGCTGTGTTTAGTGCAGTGTGTTTAAACGTGTTTCAAGTCCAAACCCAGACATACAAGGATTATTTGCTTGTTTTTAAACAATGAAGAGTTGTTTTGAAAATCATTATTAGCTCCAGTTAGATTAAATTGAGTGTGATGTAGCAGAGAGAACAATGAATTGGGAATTGGGCACCCACCCCACCCGCATGCCTGTAGTGGCTGCCCACAGTCAGTGTTCTGTGGGGGAGGTGTGCTAGTCACGAAAGTCTCCGGGCCTCAAGTTCGCTGTGTAACAAACAAAGGGGCTGGATTAGATCGGTGCTTCTCAGATTGTGGTCCGTAGACCCGTATTGGGTCACAGAGAGGCTTGTAAGGGGGTCCAGGAAGGCAAGCAATTATATTTGAACTGACCGTGCAAAAGCTATGGTAGGTGTACCTTCGGGGGTCCCAGCATGAAGTAGAGCTGTGTCACTAAATAATGTTAACGGTCATTCTGTCCTTCACTGTTAGCATTCATGGTAAAAAAAAGAAAAAGTATAACACTCAGCTTTACTTAAGGATATCCTTGACGTGGAAATTGAGACACGTGCTTGGCAGGTATTTCCCTACAATGAGAAAATGAAGCTTCAAGAAAAACAAGATGAGTTATTGGCAGTGATAAAAGTTGAGCTTTCAAGCAGAAACTAGAATTTTGGAAAACACGGATTCATTAGAGTGAGCGTGACGGCTTGTCAGTCCTTCCTGACTTTTCTGATGAGGTGGGTGGTGGTGTTTTCCTTTTTGGATGCGTTATAATAAACATACGCTGAACCTCAGTGAGCCAGCGTTTTCCAAATGACCAGTGTTGTTAACAGAAGCCTATGAAGATGCTCAGATAGACCAGGGGGATCTAGTGTAACAGAGGAACAAAAATTCAGGGGTTCCAAAGCCAAATGGCCGCTCACCGTTAACAAGTGATTGCCCTGCTTTGGTGTAGTAACAAAGAGTATCCAGTTACCTGAAAAGGCCGGAATTATCCTCACTTTTCCATCCACATGTCTGTGTGGAGCTGGTTTTTTAAAAATATTTTTAACCAAAATAATATATCACAGTACACCGAATGCAGAAGAAGATGAAAGAATCTGGCCCTCTTCTATTAAGGTGGACAGAGGATTTACAGAAAATGTTAAATAAGGCCACTCTCTCAGCACAGTTTTTTATTTGGGAAAATATAGTTATTTTTCTTAAAATATGTTATTTATGAAAATCTGTAATGGGTTTATTAATATTATGTTAAAATGAATCAGTGTTTAAAGATTTCTCAGTTTTAGCTTCAATTTAATCAATATCAATCGGTATTCCAACATAAACAAAGCTCTTTGGAGTCTTTGAGACTATAAAACAATTTTTAAGAGTGTAAAAGGGATTTTGAAATAGAAGTTAGAGAGACCACTGATTTAGATGTTCTCTCAGGACTTTTTCAGTTCACAATAATTTTGAATCGCTGAGTCACAGCTCCAAAATATCTCTGACAGGGAGCAGTTCTGAAGCCAGAGCTGAAGAGAGACCCCGTCAGCACCAGGGTCAAGTTAAAGGTGGTGCCCCATCTTCTCCGTTCCAGACAGGCTGCGGAAACGTTCCCGGCTAACATTCAGGTAACTCGTTCTTCCAGGAGAGAAATGGCCTGTTTACAACCTTTATGTTTGTGTAACTAGAGAAAGGACGGCATTAATGGGTATTCAGGAGGTAGGTTGACGTATATAACAAGATCAGTGAGACTTTGTATTTTTTTTTGTCTCAAGTTTAGCTACAGAAATGATTGAAATTTTTTTAGCACATATACTGTATAAATTTACCATTCACCCTAAAATGTGTGACGATGATCTCTTGCAAGCTAGTGTTTTTCTGGTTGGCTTTCCTCCAAAAATGGTCCCACTAGAAAATTGGGTACTTAAGAGGAAAAATGAGTCGTCCTTAACCGAACCCCCACATGAAAGTAATGATTCTGGTTCTTGATGTCTTCGTCCCCCTACACCTACTGCTGATGTGAGTTGAGACTGTTGCTTGTTGTGGTTATTGCAGGAATCTTCTGCCTTGTTTCCCTGTCTCCTCTAGTCTTGCCCACAGCCAGTCTCTTTCCTGCATTGCCTCCAGAGTTATTTTTGCAGTTAGAAATCCTTTTACTCTCAGTTGGTGTGGGATGTATGCCCCCCCACGAGAGCCCTTGCCTTTTGTCCAGGTGCCACCGACCAGCTCGGCTCTGGAGGCAGACAGATCTGAGTATGCGGCTGACCCTTGAATAACACAGGTTTGAACTGTGTGGGGTCCACTTATACCAAGATTTTTTTCAATAAAAACTGTAAATGCATTTTCTCTTCCTGATGATTTTCTTAACATTTTCTTCTGGCTTACTTCATCATAAGGATACAGTGTGTAACACATGTAGCATACAAAATACATGTTAATTGATGTTCATGGTATCAGGTAGGCTTCCGGTCAACAGCAGGTTATAGGGTTTGAGGAGTCAGAGTTCTGTATGGACCTTTTTTATCCTCACCTGAGGACATGCTTATTGATTTTAGAGAGAGGAGGAGGGAAGGAGGGGGAGAGAGAGGGAGAAACACATTGATGGGAGAGAAACATCACCAAACCCTCAACCTAGGAATGTGCCGGGTGACACAATGACTGGGAACTGGACTCCCAACCTTGGCTCACGGGACAACGCTCCAGCTGACTGAGCCTCACCAGCCAGGGCTGTACATGGATTTCATGTACTGCCTGGGTAGGGTGGGCATCCGTGCCCCTAACCCCCTTGCTGTTTAAGGGTCAACTATAATTTGTCATTAGTATTTGCTTTTTATCGTAAATAAGCCTTAGGGTTTTTCTCTGCTTTAAAACTTTTTAAAATCTGTGAATGGGTGGAGTAACAGCGGCAGCTACCTCATCGCAGTGTTGTGAAGATGGAGTGGGACAATAGAAGGCTCAGAGCACAGTGGCTAGTGCTTAGCAGTTGTGAAGTTTTTGGGAAATGGTGACACGTTAGCAGTCATTTCCCTTCTGGCCTCATATCTCACCAGCCCCTTGTCTGTCCTGTCCTGTCCTGTCCTTGTGCTCCAACCCAAGATTGTTGCTCTTTAAACATGCTCTTTTCGTGGCTCTCAGTCTCCACTCCTGATGCTCCATCTGCCTGGTATAGCTCCTCGCCCCCTTTTAGCCTCCCAAACATCTGCTCATGTTTCAGGATTCGCTTGTGTGTGCCTTCCATCGGAAATGTCCCCATTTCCTGCCCCTCTCTCTTTCAGTCGCAAAGAAAGAACACTCCTTTGTGTTTGCTGTATGGTGGACGGAGACTTCTGTCTTACCATCTGTCCCTTGGAAGGCTTATTTGTTTAAATGGCTGCTTCCTCTTTCCACATGATAAAACTTTTGTTTCCAGTGTCTGGTACTCTAATATTTGACTACTAATTTCAAGTACTCTGTTGTATGTTTCCAGGGAAACATGAAATGAGCAGAGCTTCTTCCATTTTACTCTTTAAGCACTGTTTCCCAGGCAGTGTCTTGATAATTCTGGTTCAGAAAATTGGGTTGTAGTAACACTACATTGTATAATAAGCAGCTAGACTTTTGTGACAGAATATTCATAGACCTCTTGTAGGTGTACACTTCATTTGTAGTATTTTTATATCTTTAAAATACGTCCTAAAATTTTGTACATTCAAAGACAAACTCTTTGGCCATCACCTATAAACATTCTTCCTTTTTTTTATATTCCCATTTCTAACAATGGCATTACTATTCTCCTACGTAGTTGGCCACACCCCTTTCTTCTCCACCTGTCAATCACAAAATCCTTTAAAGGTAGCTTCTTCTTATCAGACATCAATAGCTTTAACTAAGCACAGGTTACCTCACCTTGATTTTGAACATATGAAAGCAACTTGCACAATTCTTCACATAGAATGTGTGTACCAGGAATTTCACTTTTTCCCACAAAACATTAGTGTTCTAATTAATTCCTTGCTTCTGTTATCTGACTATATAATTCCATATAATATAGCATTTTCACATTAATTTTCTAAAAAATGTCTTCCAAATAATGTAGCACTTGGTTATATTGGATTGGCCCATAAATTCATTCAGTATTTTTCTGTCTGATGGCTCTAGTAGTGCTTAGCTGCATTTAACTTCATTTGAAATAATTTTGTTAGATTGTATTGTGATAGCTGTCATATCAGCGTGCATTAAAAAAGAAACTTGCTACAATCGATTAATTTTTTAAAGTATATTTTATTGATTATACTATTATAGTTATCCCACTTTTTTTCTACCCTTTCTCCCCCCTCTGTCCTGCACCCCCCACCCTCTAGCATTCCCCCCCCTTAGTTCATGTCCATGGGTTGTACATATCAGTTCTTTGGCTTCTCTATTTCCTGTACTATTCTTAACCTTTCCCTGTCTTATTTTGTACCTACCATTTATGCTTCTTATTCTCTGTACCTTTACCCCCATCCTTCCCCTTCCCCCTCCCCACTAATAACCCTCCATATGATCTTCATTTCTGTGATTCTGTTCCTGTTCTAGTTTTTTGCTTAGTTTTTGTTTTTTAGGTTTAGTTGTTGATAGTTATGAGTCTGTTGTCATTTTACTGTTCATAGTTTTTGATCTTCTATTTCTTAGATAAATCCCTTTAACATTTCATATGATAAGGGCTTGGTGATGATGAACTCCTTTAACTTGACCTTATCTGGGAAGCACTTTATCTGCCCTTCCATTCTAAATGATAGCTTTGCTGGATAGAGTAATCTTGGATATAGGTCCATGCCTTTCATGGCTTTGAATACTTCTTTCCTGCCCTTTCTTTCCTATAAGGTTTCTTTTGAGAAATCAGCTAATGGTCTTATGGGAACTCCTTTGTAGGTAACTGTCTCCTTTTTTCTTGCTGCTTTTAAGATCCTTTCCTCATCTTTAATCTTGGGTAACTTAATTATGTCGTGCCTTGGTGTGTTTCTCCTTGGGTCCAATTTCTTTGGGACTCTCTGGGCTATGCTGGACTTCCTGTAAGTCTGTTTCCTTTGCCAGATTGGGGAAGTTCTCCTTCATTATTTGTTCAAATAAGTTTTCAATTTCTTGCTCTTCCTCTTCTGCTTCTGGCAGCCCTATGATTCAGATGTTGCAGCACTTAAAGTTGCCTCAGAGGTTCCTAAGCCTCTCATTTTTTTGAATGCTTGTTTCTACCTTCTGTTCTGGTTGAATGTTTATTTCTTCCTTCTGTTCCAAATCGTTGATTTGAGTCCCAATTTCCTTCCCTTTACTGTTGGTTCCCTGTATATTTTGCTTTACTTCACTTTGTGTAGCCTTTATTTCTTCCTTTATCTTGCGACTGAGTTCAACCAATTCTGTGAGCATCCCGATTGCCACTGTTTTGAACTCCGTATCAGATAGGTTGTCTGTCTCCTTGTTGCTTAGTTCTTTTTCTGGAGTTTTGATCTGTTCTTTCATTTGGGCCATATTTCTTTTTCTCTGTGCCTGTTATATTGTAGGGGGGCAGAGCCTTAGGTATTTGCCAGGGTGGAGCGACCCTCTTTGCTGTGTGTGGCGCTGTCTGTGGGGGAGGGGTCAGAGAGGGGACTGTGTCCCCACTTTACAATGAACTCTCCTGTGAGACTGGGAGTTTCTCCTGCCTTTGCAACCCCCATAGTATTTTACTGCTAGAGGTTTTGAGTCTCTAGTTTCCCAGTGAGCCAGATGCTCCTTGCTGGTCCACTGCTTTGCCAAGGGTCCTTTCTACCTGCTCTGCTGCCTGTCTCCACCCCTCCTACCTGTCTGGATGAATGTTTCTTTAACTCCTTGGTTGTTGGAGCTCCATGCAGTTTGCTATTCTGGCAGTTCTGGTTGTTTTTTGTTTTTAAATTGGTTGTTATCCTTTTTTTGGTTGTGTGAGGATGCGAAGCGCTTCTAGCTACGCCTCCATCTTGGCTGGAACCTACAATCGATGCATTTTTGTGTAGTTATTTAGATATTGAAGATGGAAGAAGATAATGCAACATTTTTGGCATACTATGCTTTAATTATTTCAAGAAAGGTAAAAAAGCAACTGAAATGCAAAAATGACCTGTATAGGGTGTGGAGAAGGTGCTGTGACTGATTGAATGTGTCAAAAGTGGTTTGAGAAGTTTCTTGGTACTATTGATATTTTGGCCAAATAATTCTTTGCTGTGGGGCTGTCTTATGCGTTGGAAGATGTTTAGCAGCACTCCTGGCCTCTACCCAGTTGAAGCCAATAGCGGGAGACAGCCGACATACTCAGAATATCCAAATCAATACAGTTATTGGTGAAAATGAGAAATGTCTCTTTTATTTTATGGAAAAAACCATACAGACTTTTTGGTCAACCCAGTATATGGTTTTACGTCATTTTTCATCTATGTACTTGACTCTTCAACAAGGTTGAGTGCCCTGATGGCAAGACTTGCCTTTTCTGTATCTCACAGTCCCTTGCATAGTGTTGATTTTACAGCAGATGCTCAGTACTGTGTCCAGTCACTTGTTATTGTTAAGTGTTCAATAAAATCAGAATACAGTTAGTAGTTTTAGAAAACAGTATGGTTTTTTTTTTTAAGTGTAAGATTCTCTTTCCCATAAAAAGTAGGAATTTGAGGAGTTTAGATTTCTTTGATGTTGATGCTTAATATCTGAAACCTCTGGATGCTCCACAGGCCTCATGTCCTGTGTGATATTTTTGCTGTCTAGACAGGACTACATAGTACATGGAGCTCCTATACCTCTACTATACACTTTAGAATGCTCTTATCTTGCCCTGGCCGGTGTGGCTCAGTTGGTTGGAGCATCGTTCCATAAACCAAAGGCTTGTGGGTTTGATTCCTGGGCAGGGCACAGGCCTGGGTTGCAGGTTTGGTCCCTGGTTGTGGTACATACAGAGGCACCTGATCAATGTTTCTCTCACATTGATGTTTCTCTCTCTCTCTCCCCCTCCCTCCCCCTGCCCACTCTTCCTCTCTCTCTCTTCCTGTTCCTTTTTCTCTCTCTGGAGTAAAAAAAAAAAAAGAATGCTTTAATTTCTATATTTTCCATGATGCTTTTTAAAATAACTTGTTCTAAATGTAATTCAGAAACTTAATTCCCCCCAAATGACCTTATCTGCTAGTGTCCTCTGTGTAGCACAGAGTGGCAGTGTGGTGGCCCCTGCAGTGTGAAGTCTGTGTGCCTTTCTGGTGGCAGAGCCCCCAAGTTTTGTAGACTTGGGAGATCGGCCATCGTGTTTGTCACTCCACAGACTCTTGACTGGAGCTACCGATGGGCTTCCTCAGTTTGTCAGCTCAGATGTTGTGTGTTAAAAAGGACTGCATTAGTTTTGAAGAACAAAGTGTAGTGCATAAGATGTGCTGTTGAATCCTGATATTTGGGAATAATCCATTACCATTCTTATTAATTGGTATTCTTGACCACTAGTTTCTTTCTCATAGGTGGTGTATGATGGACTTTTTGGTACAAATACAAATTCAAAATTAAGAACACTATCCCTGCAATTTGTGCATCACATTTGTATAACGTAAGTTTTTTGAACTGTTTGACCATAAAGTTCTCCAGCTGTTGGAATGATCAGATGATTCAAGTGTATCTTTTCTAGAAAAAAATCATGTTTGCTCATCTTTAAAAAATTCAGATTTTAATTTATTTCAATTGTTGCTAATTATTTTAAGTAATTATTGAAAATGTATGTGATTTCGAGATTCTTATCTTGCTTTGTGTATATGTGCTATTTTTTTTTTAAGTTGTCCAGAAATCAAGATTAAGCCATTAGGTCCAATGCTTTTGAATGGCCTCACCAAGCTAATCAATGAGTATAAAGAAGTAAGTGACTTGTCTCAAATTTAACATCTTATATTTTAAATTATTTTCTGTTATAAACTTTTCTGGTCTACATGTTGGTTTAGTTAGTTACAGGTTGATATTGTACCATCATTTCCTACCATTTTTACTTGAAATGGTGCAAATTGAAGAACTTACTGGCATCTTTTTCTTTTTCTTTTGGAAATAGGTGATAAAAACTGATACGAATCTTCAGGGGTCTTATAACTTTAAATTTCAAAAAAGAAATAGGTTATATTCTATTTTTAGGCACCCTGTAAAATGGAATGAAAATAATTAAATTTTATTTTATGATTTATTTCTATATGAGTGAATTTGGATTTTCTTATATTGAGATATAGTGTTAATTCTTAGGGTCTTGGATTTTACTGATTCAGAATTCTAACAAAACATGCATTCAGTAAATTTTTGATTCCTTAAGCTAAGTTGGATGAGGATTTTTTGGATTATAGCGTTTTGAATCTTGTTGTTTGTTCCTGCTGTGTCCCTCTTACTATCTCCAGTATTTCAGGGAATTTGCTTAAAAAAGTAAGGTTTTAAGAGCTCCAGTTAGCATTCTTTTCCTTGGTCTTAGCTAAACATGAATGCATGTTTGTAATAGTACAGGGATTAAGGTTTTGCCTCTTGGAGTTAGAATTGAGCTTGAATCCTAGTTTTGTTCTTTGGAGTCACTTAAATTCTTTGGACCTTTGTTCTTTATTAGAAAAATGAAAATAATATCACTTAATTGAATTATTGTGAACAGTAAATGAGATGAACACAAAAATTACTCAGCACAATGAAGACACAGTAGTAGAAGTTATTAGTAGTAAAAAGGCGTTCATTTGTTGTGCATTTGTACTTAGGGGCAATGTTAGGCCTGGCTCTCCTGTCTTCTACTGGATAGTGCTTGCGTGATTTTTAAGGTCTAGAAACAAGATTATTTTTATGGCATAGATAATCTGATGCTTTGGATGGTTGGTAGAAATAAAAATGCTTCGGAGCTTTTGGGGAGAATTTGTATATTTAAAAATAGGGTAGAGAGGCCAGATAAAGCCATAGGATCTGAATCCCCTTACCTCCAAATGATACCTGCATGTTTTCCCAATGATGAATCCATAAAACTGAATCCATAAGAATGACCGTCTAGGTGTGGGCGAGCGAATCCTGTGTTAAATGTATAAACTTCAGCTCACAGAAACGTTATTTTGTTCTCAGTAATCAGTCAGACAGTTGGTGCACATGAAGCCATGCAAAACTTGTTTGAGGAGGCGACCTCCCTAACTCGCTTGGTGACTATGATCCTTTGAACTTGTTACAGTGGGGATGAGAAGTGCAGATTGTAAAAGAATCACTCGTGGTAATTTTGGGTGAGAAAAGGAGGATCTTAGCTTGTTGGACAAGTGGTGAATTTTCTCGTAAGTTAAGAAGCTGTCTTCCTAGTGTGCTGCAGATGAATTTTGGTGTTTGCAGGTTACATAGTGTTGAAAATATCCTGAACTTAGCACCAGCTAAGAGAACCTTTTCATGTGTGACCTGCATTTTCCTTTCGGTGTGTGTTGGGGTAAAAGGTTCTCTGTGTTTTCCTTTTGGTCGTGTGAGAAACTCTGGGTTTGGACTTCTGTTTGTTTCGTTTAGATGTTAATATCATGCAGTTAGGCAGAGTGAGACTAGGCTTACCAAGGAGTAAAATAATGCATATAAATGCAGCAAAAGGTTTTGCCGTTTACTGTGTTTTTTTTGTTTTGTTTTGTCTATTTTTTGTTCTTTTTTTTTCTTCTTAATTTCAAGGACCCTAAGCTACTGTCAATGGCATATTCAGCTGTTGGAAAACTCTCCAGGTGAGTAAACTCTTTTTTCAGTGAGAGGTACCCTGTTGGTAAACTAAGAAATTGTGTGGCATTTAGTAATGGAAGGAGAATACGTTTGTTGTGATTCTGAAAGGAAATGTATTTAATGGCCATGGATTGTTTAGAAATGCCTTCCTTGTAGCAGGAAAATGATGGGGGAGATTTTAATTTACACTTGAGGATATGCTACCATATTAAATGGTAGTCTTGAAAGGAGATTTTGAACTGGATTGTGTCACAATGGGTTCCATTTTCTTGTATCCAAGAGACATTTGATTGACCTTAAGTATTACTGTCGCTCCTTACTACTAGTCTTTACGACCCCCGATAATCAAGGTTTTGCTAGTGGTTCTCTTCTCTGATAGTGCTACATTATGATTCTGAGTGGCCCTGTTTCCAAAGATGGATTTTTTTTCTTCTGCTTAGTATGATTTCCTCCTTCCAGTTCCTCCTGGTTTCCTTTTCCTTCACTATATTTCAAAGCAGAGAGATGGAGGTGCAGCATCCTCAGTGGCACCAGGTGCTGCTTTTAGCCCTGGCACAGGTTCTGTTTTGGCCTGTGTAGACTAGGTCTTGCTCTTCTGTACTCTGCAGGGAAAGGAGCTTTGGGACTCAGGAAAAAGCCACTCGAGGTGAGCTGACGCAGGCAGGGTCGTCAGCAAACCTTGTCCCTTGTCCTTTGGCATGAAGTAACAAAGCCCCTGATCGCAGTAGCCTTTAGTTTAACTAGCAGTTTGGCCTTAGTTATCTATTAAAATCAGAAATGTTAACTGAATGCATGGAATACAATGAAGAGAATATCTGGATAATATGTGTATTAATCAAGGGTTACTTGGATTAGACAGCTGAGGGAGTAAATATTTATATGAGTAGGTGATCTAATGATGGCGACATAGTGTTTAGAGATGAAATGGCAAGTTCAGGATCATTTGTGATTAATTTTGTTTTCTTCCATCTCATGGAGCTTTCTGATAGTAGCGATGGTCTTGCATCTCTTACAGCCGAATGCCCCATTTATTCACGAAGGACATAGCTCTCGTGCAGCAGCTTTTTGAAGCCCTATGTAAGGTAGGGAAACACTGGCAAGTTCATGCTTTCTATTTGGATGCTTACCTGGAAACCCAAAAAGGAGGGAAACACTTTTTATTATCTTTATAGGAAGAGCCTGAGACTCGACTTGCTATTCAAGAAGCATTATCGATGATGGTTGGAGCTTATAGTACTTTGGAAGGAGCACAGCGCACCCTCATGGAAGCACTTGTGGCTTCATACCTGATAAAGGTGGGTCCAACGATGTGAACTCTAACGGCTGGTCGTATGTTTGTTTTACATTTTTAAGAACAAAGTTTGACTTGCTTTTCTCTTTAATTATCTTGATAATGAAGAGGATTATTTGCTTTCACTTGGACTGTGATTTATGTTCTATAGAGTTGTCATTTTTTGTGATGGAAATCTGATTTCAGGTGAGAAGGAGTAGTGATATTCACAGAAGCTTTGTGTTTAAAGCTTTCCATGATGGAAAACTGTTCTTAACATCATGTCCTCCAGTTTGGAGGTGTTTTGTCCTAACTGGTAGCTGTGCACTACAGTCCGTGGGTGGGGTTCTCTGGAGACGCTGCGGGGAAGAGCAGAGGGAAAGAAAGACCAAGTGTGTAGAGCAAAGCAAGTCAGTAGGAAGGAAGCCAGCACTGCCACATGGGCTCCTCTTCCTTCTGTTCCTCTTTGTCGGGTGTCCATGGGCATTCATCGGAGAGTTGTGAATATCTGTAGTTATAGACACATACATACACATATGTATGCACACTTCTTGTATACGGTATAAAAGCATATATGTTTTCTTTAGTCAGTTCTTTGTCCTTCATTTCTATGACTAGAAAGTGAGGGAGATTAGGAAAGGGAATGATGTCACAAGTTTTGGTGAGATTAATATAAATTGCATTTTCTGAGATTTAGCTGGCATATTGAATATATTATATTGAGAGAATTATTGAAGGTTCAGAAAGGTCTCTGGTTTCTGTTGAAATATGACAGGATAAGGATGTATACTCAGAGAGCTTATATATAGGGTCCCATTGTCAAATGCTCTTGGCGTACATGGTTCATGGTCATACATCTTAGACAAAGAAGTATAGGCTTATTTGGAAGATTAGAATACTTAGAAGTTTTTCTAGGTAACCCTGCAAGGAGATGTGATGCTTGTATAAGCATGTGGGTGCTGTTTATATTTGTGTAGACAAATCACATAACAATATTACCAAGCCAAAGGTAATTTATTTTCTCGGCATATATTTAAGGTAACCCAGATACTAGGCTAAATGATATAGACTAGTTCTTAATACCATCACTCTTTAAAATTTTTATTTATTTATTTATTTTAGAGAGAGGGGAAGGGAGAGAGAAAGAGAGGGAGAGAAACATCAATGTGTGGTTGCCTCTCATGTGCCCTTAACTGGGGACCTGGCCCACAATCCAGGCATGTGCCCTGACTGGGAATCGAACTGGCGACCCTTTGGTTTGCAGGCCAGCACTCATTCCACTGAGCCCCACCAGCCAGGGCATTATCATTACTCTTTTAAGTAGCTCAAGGAATGCTAAAGAGCAAGAATAGCTGAATGAATGGGACAGTATGTATTTTTTTATATCTCTCATCCCACTTATGTTGTGACTGGAGGAATGACCTAAGCAGAAGGTACCTGAAAATAAAGCTTTTAGCATCGTTACATTCTACAGTTGCTCTTCTGGTTGAACTTTGTCTTCCTAGATTACTAATCTGTTTAAGTTAATTGAACATAATTCATGTAGTTGAAACTGTGCTTTCGAGTAAGTTTTAACTTTAGAGCTAATCTGAAAGAGCTGGAGATGTTTCACTTCAAATTTGTAGGGATTCCAAGTAAGCTCTGTTTGGGTTCCTGGCCAAATACCTGAATTTCACTCATGTGACTCAGAGTTTGAGAGTCAGGGAAGCAGAGGTGGTGGCCAGAAACTTTCTCAGTGACCTTGGTCCCAGGGTTGGGCTGAGGATGTGCATGTACAGAGAAATTCTCTGGCGATGATCTTTGTGGGTTTTCCTGCTTTACTTGGAAGGCCGTCTTAGATCATGAAAGGACTTTTTAAGGAGTAGCACTGTCCGAAGTCATGATAGCACCATGATTAAAGATCTTAGACGGACACTTTGTCTTGATTTTATTTATTTAGACATATTTATTGAAACAAGTTAGATTTTGATTGTTTACAATTAAGATGCTCATCTTGAATGAGTCCTTAATTTTTTAAAAATCTGTGTTTTTTTGTGTGTGTTTATGTGTCAAATAGCCTGAAGTTCAAGTTCGACAAGTGGCTGTGAAATTTGCCAGCACAGTGTTTCCCTCAGATCATATACCTTCCAGATATTTGCTCTTACTAGCTGCAGGAGACCCGTAAGTTTTAAAAGGTGTTAATTTGAATTTGGGTTCATTTTAAATTTGTTTGAAAATTACTAAAATTATGTTGTTTGTAATGTTGGTCTATGGAATTTAGAAGCAACTAATAAAAGAGTTAAAACTATGGCCTTTGGTATGATATAATTCAATAGTCATAGCCTGTCTTGTTTTTATCTGTGGGCAAAATTCAAAAATGCAAGCCACATAACTCTTCAAATCTCATAAAATTGTCAGACAGAAGTAACTTCTTGTAATGTATCTTATAACTCTGCTTAGATAGCCAAGAATATATATAAGATGTTTTCTCAAAACCCCAGTGGCCAAATAAAATTGCTATTCTTAGTCTTCAAATGACCATTCTGCAGTTGGTGAAATTTATTTTTTATTTTAATTTGTCTGAAAGACGGGAAGAAGTTCATGGAGAGGCACAACGAGTGTTAAGGTGTCTTCCTGGTAAAAACAGAAAAGAAAGTGCTTCTAAGCAGATGCCTTCTTTCCCAGAAATGGTGTATTATATTCAAGAAAAGGTATGACATTTAACTTCAGATAATTAGAGTTATATAATGGATGATGAAAATAAGCGTACATATTTTAGTTGACACATTTAATTGTATTTGTTTTGGGCTCATTTTGTTAGGCTTCCCATCGAATGAAAACTCCAGCCAAGTACATGACAGGGACCACTGTCCTTCCGTTTAACCCAGCAGCCTTTGGAGAGGTAGGATCGGCGTGTGCATTTTTTGTGTTCCAAATAAATTCCTGTTGTGGTGTCATTGTTTATGGTTGTTTATTAGAAAAACAGTACTGGTAGTTAGTATTATTTTAATTCATAATGGAGTCTATAAATTATTTATCTCAGTGAGTTTCTTTTTCTGAAAGAACTGGATGGTCCGCATTGATCACTATTGGGATTTCACAGCAAATTAGATTTGAGCACTGGCCTGCGAACCAAAGAGTCGCTAGTTCAAATCCCAGTCAGGGCACATGCCTGGGTTGTGGGCCAGGTCCCCAGTAGGGGGCATGTGAGAGGCAACCACACATTGATGTTTCTTTCCCTCTCTTTCTCCCTCCCTTCCCCTCTCTCTAAAAATAAATAAAATGTTAAAACAAAAAGCCAAACAATATGTTGAGGTTGTTTGGGTTATTTAGTTTTGAAGGTTGGAGAGTGAGATTCATTTATCACATTTACTAATGGAAATTCTGTTGTTTAGGTCATCAGCTGGCATTAATTATAATAACAAGAGTAAGGTTACTCCCAGTGAAAGTGCTGCCTGTCCTTTTAGCTGTCAAGGAAGGAACTTTCAGAGGACTGCCTGGTAGCCAATTCATATCAGAGGTTATTATGGTGTTATATTTACTCTTCTGTAGTGATTGGCACCATTTTCTCGAATTCTTGCGTTAGTGGAGATTACATACAACTGGAGTTCCACAGGAATAGATCGTTTGCCTCGGGTGTTGGCTTAGTCAGTCTCTGTCTCTCTCTCTTCTCCCCTCCTCTCCCCTCCTCGGTCTCTCTCTCTCAAACATGCACACTCCTTTTAAAATATAATGATTTCCCTTGTAATTTTTTAGACTTTAAAAGTTGAGTTTCATTTTAAGTCCATTAAATGCCACGAAAGAACACTGCTTGGATTTATAAAAGCTTGTGAGGTGAATTTTGTTCCATTAGGGTAATTTCACTTAATATATTGAGTTATGTTTTTCATCTTCTGTGAAGATTGTTGACTAGCTTTATGAAGGAGGTCAGGGAGTCAAAACTGCAAGTTGTCAGTTTGAAGAATGTCTTCCCACATTGATTTTGTTTTTGAGAAACTTACCTGGTGTTCTTCTTCCTTCTGTTTTTAGATAGTTCTGTACTTACGAATGTGCCTAGCTCACAGTGCGGGAGTGGTGCCCACCTCTCAGAGTTTGGCGGATATGCAAGATCATGCCCCAGCCATAGGACGCTACATAAGGACTTTAATGTCAGGCAACCAGGCGACATCCTCGTCATCCTCCAAGGGTGGAGAAACCAACCCTGTTCAGATCTACATTGGCCTGCTTCAGCAGCTGTTAGCAGGTGTAGGAGGTAGGAGGTTGTGACGTCGAGGACAGAGATACACCTGTATTTATAGCACTCAAGACAAAATCTAATTTTAAAGTCAGTTAAGAATTTATAGCAAAAGTTATTCTCTCTTCACCACTCTAATTGAACATTAGTTTATTTCTTTTCTAAACGTATCTGATTCATCCTTGATACACTGTTTCTCTTTTCAGAAAGAAGTAGTAATAATAGATAATACATTTTTACTTTGGATGTGGGTGTGAAGAACAGAGCATCTTTTTATAGATAACTAGTCTGTAAATTTGCTCTGTTGAATCACACACTGTGTTTGGGTTAATTTTTGTAGAACTGGAGAGTGCCTCCTTAAGTAGTCATCTTTTCCTTTAAAGGAGTTTAATGATCCCTGAGTGTTTTTCTCTTTTCTTGAAATTAAAATGGTTCTGAATTCTGTCTTACTTAGGCTTACCAGTCATGTACTGTCTCTTGGAAGCTGTCTCAGTGTATCCGGAAAAGCTGGCTACCAAATTTGTAGACAAAACAGAATGGATAAAAGTACGTCCTGTGCATGTACATTTCTCTTTGATTCTGTGTATTTTAAACATCAGTCTCATGATTTTTGTCTCCCTACCAGGGTTCCCATGTGCTGTGCTGCCTTTAGGTCACTTTGAAAACTGTCACCATCAGACACATACTGAGAAGCGTGTAGGCCGCTGCATCTCAGCGACCCATTTAGTGAGAGTGGGAGATGAATCGAGAGTTAGGAGTAAAAAATAATTGTTTCTCTGTTTTTTAAAGTTTAATCGATTAATATAGTTTAAGTAAAAAACCTGTAAAACGTCTCCTTTCCGTGACTGTCTCCCACCTACCCACATCCCCCAACTTCTGTCCCCCCCTCTCTCTCTCTGACGAATATACATAGATCGTCACTTATTTATAGGTGGTGTACATTCTACAGTTTACTTATACATATATACACAAGTGAAAATGCACATTTTTAATTTTTCTCCCTTCTTTTACACAAGGTAGCATGGTTATCAGTTGGTTTCATGCCTTACTTCGTTTTACTTAATGCTGCACTGTGCAGGTGTTCCTGTATAATTACAGAGAGAGCTCCCTCTTTGGTGACTTCATTGTTTTCTGTTGTATAAACGTGCCATATTTATTTTAGATCCTTGCTGATGGTCACTTAAGGTGCTTGCAGTCTGCTGCAATGAACGATCCATTATTTTGAATATGAGGAAGCACAGCTTTTAGATGGATTCTGTAGAATCGGAGTGGAGGACCCGTGCTCTAGCAGCTTTGGTAGTGCCCACCCGCAGGAGAGGTGCCGGTTCACACTCCCGCCGACTGTATGGGACAGCATTCCTGCCCCGTGATCACACCAAAAGAATTGCCAGATTTAGAAATAAAAATGCAAGATGCTCAGTTAAATTTGAATTTCAGTTAAACAGAGAATAATGTTCCCAGTATCGCTGTGGTCTCATATATTTTATGTACTTGTGGTGCTCCATCATGTAGCTCTTTTGGAAATTGCAGCTTGAATTATGGTAAAATGTACAGGTTGTCTCTGTGTGAAGCATGAATGGACCTCACTGCGAGGTGTGTGTTTCATAATTTTCTGGAAAATCTGCTCTCGTGAAATTTCTTCTAGTGTAGAAGGTTTTTATTTTTTGTGAGTATTTGCTGATTTTAACCTGAGGTTAGAGTTTTTGACTTTTGATCTTGTAGATCAGGGCTCACCAAACTCCAGTTTACGTGCCAAATCTGGCCTGTTTTTATACAGCATGCAGGCTCTGAATGGTTTTTGCATTTTTAAATGGTTGAAAAATAACCATAGATGAGTAACATTTCCTGGCATGTGAGAACAGAGTGTCCGTCCACGTCTATGTATTGTCTGTGGCTGCCTTTGCACCACAGTGGTGGGACGGAGTTGTGACAGGACCATGTGGCCCACATAGCCTGTTGGGCCCTTTACAGAAATCATTTGACTCGTGTGTAAGATCATCTGTGTATCAATCCCACCTGTTTTATACTTTGTGATGAAAATGCACAGATTTTGGTGTATAATTCAACTTTTATTTTAAAATAATAGTTTGTGTTTTTTTCTCATGCATTGAACAATACAGATTGAACAATATAATGTATCATTTATGCTCCTACTCTGAAGTGTTAGATGCTATCAGGAGGAAGATGAATATGTATCATGTGTATCTATATATCTATCTGTCTTTTCCACACCGCCCAGAGTCTGATGAATAGCAGCAAAGAAGAGATGCGCGAGCTGGCGGCGTTGTTTTACTCTGTGGTGGTGTCCACGGTGTCGGGAAATGAGTTGAAGTCAATGATAGAACAGCTGATAAAGACTGCAAAAGATAATCATGTATGTGACCAGAGCGGTCTCCATTCTTTCTTGTGGGTGGTGGAATTTTACAAAAGCATCGAATAGATCTTTAGCTCTGGTGTTCTTATCTGTAAAATCAACTTTTGTGATTGTAAAGATTAAATGAGGTAGATAATACATTGATTGAGTCAGTTCATTTGATAAATTTGAGTGCTTTACGTCTCTGAGTTGCACTGTTTTTGGTTCGAGGGCTGCAGTGGGGAGTAAATACGTACGCTGCTGCCTCTCATGGAGCCTGTCCTGTCTGAAAACACTATCAAAGCCATGTGCTTTCAAATACGTTACTGCTTGCCTTGTGTTTGGAGGCTTCAGCAATTAGCAGTAGTACCTGTTCCTTGTGTTTGGTTGGCAGTAGGGAGAAGTCAGGCTTGAACATTGTTATGGTAGAGGAGTGACGTTCAGTAAGTGCTGGAAGCTGGAAGAAAGTTTGGGTGCTGTAGCAGCGTGCAGGGGAGCCGCCTCACCCGTAGCCGCAGTGGGAGTGGGACCAGGGGCTCTGAATCTTGAGGTGAACCGAGACTCACCTTAGCTCCTTGGAATTATCTGTGTTAGAAACTCAAAATTTCTCTTACTCCCTGAGCCTGATTTGTTAGCCTCCAGTAGAACCTCAAAAGATCACTTTATTTTTTTGGCCTTCCGTTTTGTCGGAGAGATGGCTAATAAACACACAGTTATTTCAATGCATTCTTGCGATTGTGAGAGAGAGACAGAGACATATGCGTTTATGTTGTTCAACTCAGAGCCCAGAGATACAACACGGATCCTTGCTTGCGTTGGGATTCACAGTGGGAAGATACTTGGCTAAAAAGAAGATGAGAATGGCAGAGCAACAAGACCTGGAGACAAGGGCGGATTACCTGCCTGAGCAGGAGGATCTCATTCAGAGCACCACAGAAACGATAGGTAATCAATGTGTTCATGCTGACTTGGATGTTGCAGTTTTTTAATTTAGGTTAAAATTTTTTTATAGTAGTGAACTTTAAAGGCACAAACCTTTGCAAAAAGCTTACTCAATGCTAAAAAAAATTCTGTGTTTTTAATAGCAATACAAGTACTCTTTCTGTACTATTTTTCCTGTATGTTTTTGTATAACAGATGATTCTGTTATGGGAAAAACTTTAAACATTAAAAAGGGACACTGCTCTATGCCCTGTTTCCATGGTTTTTATTACTGAGTAAAAATTAACAAATTATCGACTAGAAGATACTGTAGACTTTGATTTTGTTTTACTTTTTTAAATATATATTTTATTGATTATGCTATTACACTTGTCCCAGTTTTTCCCTGTTTGCCCCCCTCCAGCCAGTATCCCCCATTCCCTGCAGTAGTCTGCCCCCCCCCCCCCCCCCCCCCCCCGCTTTAGTTCATGTCTATGGGTCATATATATAAATTCTTTGGTACTCCATTTCCTGTACTATTCCTAACATCCCTCTGTTGATTCCGAACCTACCAATTTGTTCTTCTTAATCCCTGCACCTTTTCCTGCATTTTCCACTTTCTCCCTCCCAACTGATCCCTGCAGATGGTCTCCATACCTATGATTGTGTTTCTGTTCTGTTTGCTGAGTTTGTTTTTTAGATTCAGTTGTTGATAGTCATGAATTTATTGTTTTAATATTAAGTTCATAGTTTTGATCTTCTTTTTCTTAAATAAGTTCCTTTACCATTTCATATAATAATGCCTTGGTGATGACGAACTCCTTTAGCTTTATCTTGTGTGGGAAGTACTTTATCTGCCCTTCCATGCTAAATGATAGCTTTGCTGTATAGAGTAATCTTGGATGTAGGTCTTTGCCTTTCATGACTGCATACTTCTTTCCAGCCCCTTCTTATCTGCAAGGTTTCTTTTGAGAAATCAGCTGACAGTCTTATGGGAACTACTTTGTAGGTAACTGTCTGCTTTTTTTCTTGCTGCTTTTGAGATTCTTTATCTTCAACCTTAAGTATTTTAATTATGAAGTATCTTGGTGTGGTCCTCTTTGGGTCCAACTTGTTTTGGACTCTGCACTTCCTGGATTTGCATGTCTATTTCCTTCACCAAATTAGGTTAAGTTTTCTATCATTATTTTTTCAAGTACATTTCCAATTTCTTGTTCTTTCTCTTCTCCTTCTGGCTCCCCTATGATTCGGATGTTGGTACATTTGAAGTTGTCACAGAGGCTTATAAGCCTACCCTCATTTTTTTGAATTCTTCTTTATTCTTGCTGTTCTGATTGAATGTTTTTTTTCTTCCTTATGTTCCAAATCATTGATCTGATTCTCAGCTTCATCCACTCCCCTGTAGATTCCCTGTAAATTTTTCTTATTTCACTTAGTATAACCTTCATTTCTGCCTTTTTTTTCTGTGTTGTTGATGTACCCAATGAATTCCTTGAGCATCCTAATAACCTGTGTTTTGAACTCTTTGTCCAATAGATGGCGTATTTCCATTTTGTTTAGTTCTTTTTCTGAAGTGTTGTTTCGTTCTTTCATTTGGGCCATATTTCTTTGTCTCCTCATTTTGGCAGCCTCCCTGTGTTTGTTTCTATATATTAGGCAGAGCTGCTTTGACTCCCTGTCTTAGTAGCATGTCCTGTTGTAGAAAACACACCTGTAAGTTGGATGGGGCCGAGCCTTAGGTAGTTACCAGGGCAGGGAAACCTTTGTGAACCAGGTTGATGGAGTCTCAGATATGGTGTCTCTGCTCTATGGCTGTGTGTGTGGGAGGGCTCAGAAAAGGGACTATGACTGCTTCCTGGCCTCTGGGGTTTTGTCCAGGAGGAAGATGCCCTCTGGCACTTGCCCTGATGCCCAGCACTTCTGCTTCATCCCATGTACCACTGGTGCCTTTCCAGCTGCTGCCTGGGTGCTGGAGCCCAGGGAGAGTGAGTCTGCATGAGCCCTCAGTCTATTTTGGATCCATTAAGAGGAGACATCTGAGTCCCACAGTTTCTTCCTCTGCCTCAACCCTCACTAGTTTTTACAGCCATAAGTTTTGGGGACTTATCTTCCTGGCACTGGAACCCTGGGCTGGGTGGTCTGGTGTGGGGCTGGGACCCGTTGCTCCTGAGGTATCACTCCCAATTTTTTTGTAGAGATTTTAAAAAATTTATTTATTTTTAGAGAGAGGGGAAGGGAGGGAGAAAGAGAGGGAGAGAAACATTGATTGGCCACCTCCTGCATGCCCCCAACTGGGGACCTGGCCTGCAACCCAGGCATGCACCATGCCTGGGAATTGAACTGCAACCCTTCAGTTCTCAGGCCAGTGCTCAGTCCATACCACACCACCCACACCACCCAGGGCTCCCTCCTGATTTTTATCCACCACTTGTGGGTGTGGGACTGTCTGTTCCGTGTCTCAGCGTTTCCATCCCTCCTATGTGACTGGATGACTGTGATCCCTTTAATTCCTTGGTTGTCAGGCTTCCATACAGCAGAATTTTCTGATGATTCTGGGTGATGATTATGTTGTATTTTAGTTGTAATTTTTGCCATGGTTGTGCGAGGAGGTGTGAGCCCTTTTTACCTGCCTCCATCTTGACTGGAAGTCCCTATTCGTGATATTTTCTCCTTCATTATGGCTCTTTGTTTGTTATGAGAACACTGTCTAACATGCACAGTAAGGGTCCCATCAGTCCATTTAACAGCAGTGGCCAACAAAAGGGATGGGATTTGCCCAAGATCCTGTAGCCCAGCTGGACCCAGAGTTTCCCGTTTTCCTTACAAGAGGGCTGGGTGCTGGGTCTCTGTGGCCATGGGGCCCTCCTTCTCCTTGTTTCACACTGTTGAAAAATGTCTTGAGTACCTTGCTTTGGCTGACAAGGATAATAATGTTCTGTTCTCAGTTCTGTCTAAATGTGCTTGCAGGTTCATTTTTGGACAGTACATCGCCCCTCCTGGCAATTGCTGCTTGTACAGCTCTGGGTGAGATTGGCAGAAATGGTCCTCTCCCAATCCCCAGTGAGGGATCCGGCTTCACCAAATTGCATCTGGTGGAAAGCTTGCTAAGTAGAATACCCTCCAGTAAAGAAACAAACAAGGCAAGTCTTTTCCTTTTTCCCTTCCTTTCTGGAATTTTTATTCATATATATGTACATGCAAAAACACAATTGTAGTGAAGATAGAGGTGGCATTGCAGCTGGAAGAAGGCTCTAACGTGGAAAGGATGATAAAGAGGAAAGGCTAGGTGACCATTTATTTTTTAATTAGGGATGATTGGTGGGTAATATTTGTGTGTGTACCATTTGAGCCAGTTACTCCAATAGAGGCAATAACTACTAAGATTTGGGTAAAGTGTTAAATGCATCAGGTCACTCTTTTGTCGTACAAAAAAGTGAATAACAAAGTGATAAATAATTTGATGATTTTTGTTATTTCAAACCAAATCTAAGTCTTAACCTCCTGCAGCCAGTGTGGTTTGAAAAACTTCGTTAGTAAGCAGTGTGAGTAATCTGTTAGGGAAAGGACTTTATTGTTTTTTAGTTTTAGCTAAAAATTTTCATAGACTTTGAAAACATTTCCTTTGTGGTCAAAGCACCTCAGGGCTGAAGTATAGGATGATTGAATGGGCAAAAAAATCAGTTTACTACAGGTTTAATAAATATGTAGTCTTATTCTTGGTGTAGCTACCGTTTAAATCTTTCTGAGAAGGTCACAGAGTGTAGTTTTTATTTGCCACAAGGAACTAATCGTTACCAGCTATTGTTGAGCACCTGTAATGGGCCAGGCATCTGCTAAGTGTTTCACATTCATTAATTAATTGAATCTTCCACAAGGTCTAGAGAAGTAGGAACAGGTGTCATCTGTGTTTTCCGAATGAAGAAACAGTCACACGGAGTTGAAGTAACTTGCCTGAGGTCACACACCTGCAAAGGCCATGAAAATGGTCAGGCTGTGCAGCCGGATCTCAGCCCTTTGGGCCCAGAACCTACATTTGTAACTGTTATCGTTTGAAGGATAGCAGACCTAGTTAGTTAAAAGCTTGCTTCTTTCTTCTTTTGCAGCTGTGGGCCCTTCACGAACTCAGTTCTATGCCTGTCTCCCTCCAGTGTCTTACAGACATGATTCTCTACAAGTGGAAACATTAAAAAACAAACCCTATGCACTGCCTCATCGTTAGACTGCCTCCCTCCTGCTGTTTCGTTTTGGAGACGTTCTTCTGGGATAAAGCTGTTAGACACTGAGTTTAAAAAATAATTCTCTCTTTTTCTAGATGAAAGAACGAGCAATCCAAACACTGGGATATTTTCCAGTTGGGGATGGAGATTTTCCTCATCAGAAACTCCTCTTGCAAGGTCTGATGGATTCTGTGGAGGTATTTATATTGCTATCTGATTATCAGTCGTTCAAACAAAAAGCATTTTTTAGTTGGAATATTACATGCTCTGAGATTTTAAAATTTAAATCAACTTTATTTATTTATTCGCCAAGTATTTATTGAGTGCCAGCCTTGGGCTCGTCAGTGTGGCTTGGCATAGCGTTGACTAAGTCACTTTTGTGGGAAAGTCCTTCCCTCATACTGTTGGAGTCGAGCATGGTACAGTGTGGGTAGGAGGGGAGGCCTGCCCAGCCAGCTAGGTGTGGGGCCGTGGTGCTGAGAGTCCAGGTGCTCTTGCGCTGGGTGACTTGGCTCTGTCCTCCAGTGTAGCGAAGACCTGCCGTTTGACAGCTGCCGACCCAGGGTAGTGAGTGTCTTTGCGCAGCCTGGTTTGGCCCAGACCCAGCGCTGATTCTTGTCCCTCACTCACCTTTTTGTACACCAGCCTCTGTGTCCTTTGCTCAGAGCTTTGGAAAGACCCGTGCGTCCTCCTTTCTTGGGTTGTTGCTGTGCCCCTTGAAAAGCCTGCCCTGACCCTTCAAACTACAGTAGACTCTTCAGTTTTCTGTGGTGTCACGTCTCTCCATAGTTTTCTTCACAGCATTATCATAGGGTCTCACTGCCCCTGAGACTGAAGGCAAAGTCTGTTTTGCTCCTTGTCATGAAGCAAGTGCCTAGCAGTGTGGTTGTTAACAGTAGGATCTCAATAAATATTGGTAGGCTGACCGAACCTGGTGGGACATTTGTGTGTACGGCAGTAGACTCAGAAAGGAGGGTGTGGGTGCTTCTGTTTGAGAGGGCGCAGGTACGTCCCGGTCACGGTGAGGTTGCTGCTGGGCCGTGAAGGATTCGGGGGTGGGGTGTGGGGGGGAGAGTTGAGGCCGAGGCCTGTGGCCGCTAAGTGATGGAGCTGGTATTAGATTCAGGTCTCTGGGTTCTTCACTTCATACTTTAAGGCAAACTTTTTTGTTAGTGAATTCTGCCCCATATCAGGTTGTCCGAAATGTAATTGAAGTTTTAACCACTTGGCGGAAAGCTTATGATGTCTGCTTTTTCATCTTTTTACTTTTTTAAAATCTGTGAGAAAGAAGGGTTTCTTCTTGTTTTGTTTAAATAAATGAAGGTTTATTTGGATTCTTAACTTGCTATCAAAGCCATTATTTTAAGAGTTTAGAAGGACAGAAATACGTGAAAAGCTAGAAACAGGATGGAGAGATTGAAGGGTAAGATTGAAAAAGAGCATGAATCAGAGAAGCAGATACCTCCGCAGTCATTTTAATTTCCACAGTACGCTAGGGCACAGTTCTAGAGTGTTCTTTTAAAGTTTTAATTGTGAAAAGTTTCAAACAACATAAAAGTAAAGATAGAATATAATGAAGCTCAATGTGCCTATTTTCCTTTCTTTCTTTCTACTCTAAGTGACACATACTCTAAGTGTCATTCTGGACAATGTATCATTCATATATGGAGTCAGGGACTTTTTTGTTTGTAATGCCAACTTTGTTGTTATTAACAGGACGCACGTAAAACGAATCTCTAATCTCGGATTCCCTGGGTTGAAGTATCTTTTTCTCAGTTTAGAGTTGCCAGGGAAAGCGTTTGACCAGGGAAGCTGGGATTGAAGCCCTTAAATTATTTTTTTCTCAGAATAGGACGCGTGTGGCATCAGCGTTTGACACGTCACCGAGACTAGAGCCTTTGGTCGGTTGAGCGTAGGACAGGCTGAACGGGTGCCTGTGTGCCTTGCAGAGTTCGCCCCACGGTCAGGGTCCCCGTCCCTCCTGCCTCCTCTTCTTTACTATCTTCTTCTTCCCCCACTGTTTAGATTTTTTTCCAATTCACAGTAGACAAGGGGAAATGCCAAAGGGAAGTAAGATGTAGTTCTGTGTTGAGTCCGTGATTTATAATTGTGAAGCATGTCACAATTTCAAAATCAAATTTTTAAAAATTTGACAATTTTTGTATGCAATTTTTCTAACATTTGATTTTTAAAACAGTTTCAATCTTATAGTGCAGTTGTAAGAATAGCGTGAAAAACTGCTTAAACCCTTTATTCAGAGTTACCAAATTTTAACATTTTACTACATATGCTTAATTATTCTCCATTTTTCTGCACCATTTGAGAATAACTTGTAGATACCATGTAATTTAAGACTGCGAAGAGGAGTTGTTAATAACTTATAGGGGCTGCTATTTATTGTGCGGTTGCTATAAATCAGGTGTCCACCAGAAGCCTTCTGTACGTCCCCTTCATTTAATTATTCCAGCCCGATGAGGCAGGGTGGTGGTGTTGCGCTCATTTTGCATGTGAGGATGCTGAGACCCAGGGTTTAAGTGAGGACACGTGGCCGGTGAGAGAGGGAGCTAGAATCCGCACCGAGATGCCCTCCCCCCATGTGAAGGGTATGGTGCTTCCAAAGGTGAAACATGGTCGCGTCCTGATTCTCGGCTGAGAGGCAGGAGTGCAGTGTGGACTTGGAAAAAGATCTCCAAGTCACCTTACCTCTCCCTTCTCTCACATCCCTCCGCTTTTGGACCCCTGGGTTAGCTGACGGCAGTCCAGGCAAGAGTGAAAACACAAGCGTGCAGAGGGGCAGGGCGTGGTGTTGGGCAGCCCGTCCATAAAGTGCGTGTTGATGGGAAATGTTCCCCCTGACTCACGGCATTCGTTTCCGTCGGCGCAGGCCAAGCAGATAGAGCTGCAGTTCACCATTGGCGAAGCCATTACCAGTGCTGCGGTGGGGACAAACTCCGTGGCCGCCCGGGACGCGTGGCTAGTGACCGAAGAGGAATACACTCCTCCTGCAGGTACCAAATGTGCAGCCCGTCAAGCTGTGATCCCCAAGTAGCCCTTTTCTATTCTCTTACCAGCATTTGAAGCAAAAGAAAAATGTACACATTTCGTTTCAACTCTCTTTCAGGTAGTTATGTCTGTCTTAGTTTGGTGCAGTCAGAAAAAGTTGTTGTTTAAGGGAGAGAGAGCCTGTCAGGAGTGGGAACTTCCTTGAACCCTTTGGCAAGCATGCAGCGGGGTCAGCTGTGGGTTATGTTCCCTGTGCCTTCTTTTCGTGAGGGTTGCTGCATGTAGCCAAGTTTGTAGGTGTAGGGATCGCTGTTCCTGAAGGACGCGCCCCTAGTCCTTTATCACAGAGTGACGCCTCGGTGCCTTCTGCTTGCCCCCTCAGGTGCCCCTGCACTAAGGGTGCCCCTGCTGTCAGTGACTACGTGGTCATGGGAGCATGTGGTTTCCAATTACCTGTTAGAGATACTATGATTTCAAAGGTGTTACGATTTGATTTGAATTTGACAATACACTCTAATATTTAAACCAGAATTTATCTTCTGTCTTTAAAACAAAAGGAAGGCCACCAAGTTTTTATGTTGCCTTCTCAGTTCAGAAAGTTAAGAAGGGTTCTCATGGTAATGACTCCATTATGAATTACATTCCATCGTGAATATGTTAATTTGGTTATTGTACTTCATGTGAGACCATGAGTACAGATCATTATTTTGAAGTGTTTTAATGTAAAGCAGTGGAGAGGGAGTCTTGACCCCACAGGAGGCATTTGGTAATGTCTGGACCCTGGAGAGGGCCAGGGCCTCCAGCGGGCGAAGGCCCTGGATGCTGCCAAATCTTACAATGCACGGGACGGCTGCCCACAACCACCTTATCTAGCTGAAATGGCAGTAGCGTGGCAGTTGGGGAACCCTGAATTAGAAAAGGAGAGGAGGAAAGTAGCAGTGTAGATGGAGAGGGAAGTGAAGTCAGAAGAGGTTGGTTTCTGTGTTGGTTTTGGATGGGGGATGGGAAAGGTACAGTGGAGAAAGAAAAAGTGCTGAGATGAGAGAGAGTGGAGATGCTCTTCTAAATACTTATTTTTTTTAAAGAGAAGTTTTAGGTTCACAGCAAAATTAGTAGGAAGGTACAGAGCTTTCCTGTGTAACCTCTGCCCCTACACATGCATAGCTTCCCCCATTATGGGGTGATTTTTCATTCTAGGGAATTAAACTTACCTGAGTACCTGTGAGTGGTTATTTAGCTTATGCTAGGTTCTGACATGAATGCTCTTCTGTTCCTTCAGCAATTTATTTCAATACCTTAGTCGTTTAGATTTTAATGTTATAGGATTGTTGTATTGAGTAAATGTTGATTAAAATTTAATTGTTTCAGAAATCTGTATAGTTATTTTAATTTCTTCTTATCATTCTTTGCTTTTCCCCAGGAGCCAAAGTGAATGATGTGGTCCCCTGGGTGTTGGACGTGATTTTAAATAAACATATCATCAGCCCCAATCCGCACGTGAGGCAGGCAGCCTGCGTCTGGCTCCTTTCCCTTGTGAGGAAGCTTAGTACCCATAAACAGGTGAAGGTAAGCCGCGATCAATGTGCTCAGCTCTGTTGGAGAAACTGCTTATGAAATATTAATAACTGCAAGGTGGCAGAAAGGAAAATCTATGAAGGTGAGGGCCAGTCTGAGGTGAGGGCCATGAAACCAGTAACTGGTATTTTGAAATGAGCTGTACATGAAGGAATGAAGTATGGCAGCTTGATGCACATTGGCTCGAAGATGACTTTAAACTTGAGGGTGTAGAACCAGATTGGTGGTGAGGAAGGGGAGGCTCAGACCGTGTGCATTGGACCACCTGAAGGCGGTCCAGCCTTCAGTGGTTTGGCCCCCTCCTGGATGAGAGCCCCACAGGGTGTACGACTGCCTTGGGCCCTGAGATTTCACAGGTGTTGCGTACCCTGAGAGCAAGATTCTTTTTCTCCCCAAGAGGTAGAGTTTCAGTTTTCTCAGTGCCTTTTTTCTTCTTTCAGTCTCATCTTAAAGAAATTCAGAGCGCGTTTGTGTCCGTTTTGTCAGAAAATGATGGTAGGTTATTGATTTCCAAACTTAATTAAACATATTTCAAATTTTGAAAAAAAAAATAGATTAATGAACATGAAAGAAGGGTGCAGGAAACTCACTTCTTATTTACTTATTTTCTGAATAAATCGTGTTCTTCAGTTTTGCATTTAAAAATGGAGCTGAAGCCCTGGCTGGTGGCTCAGTTGGTTGGGGTATCGTCCTGTGCACCACACGTTTGCGGGTTCAGTCCCCAGTCCAGGCACATACGGGAGGAAACCCATCAGTGTTTCTCTCTCACATGGATGTTCTTTCTCTCTCTCCCCCCTTTCCTCCCTCCCTCTCTCTCTAAAATCTATAATAAAAAATATCCTTGGGTGAGGATTAAAAAAATTAAAAAGCGGAGCTGAAGCCTTCTTTAACATTAGTGCTTCTACTAAATAATAGCTTTCTTCTACTTCTGACTCCTTTCCTCTTTGTGCCCTAAGCCAGAAGAGAGTGAATGTATGTACCTTTGGTTTATAAATTGTTTAAAACATACGGTCTTGTGTTGACTTTTCATTTAAAAAAATTGGATGTGGGTGTATTGAAATTCCGTGGGTCTCTCTGCTTCTCACGTGTATGACCAGGGTCCCCTGCGCCTCTGTCACCACATGCGGCACACTGAGGCCCAGCAGTGTGGGCTTCTTGGATTGTGCACTGGGTCTTCTGTGAATGTAGTCCTCATTTACGGGGGCTTTTGGGGGCCGTCTCCACTGAGATGATTTAGTATATTTTTAGCAAAATAGGCAGATTGATTATGTTTTCATATCTTTACTTTCATATCATTTTGGGTTAGTGTTACAAGTTTTTAAAAATTTCAACTTGACGGCCAGTAGACAAGTTTTTCTTAAAGTAATATTATTTTGTCTGACTTTTTTGTAGAACTTAGCCAAGATGTTGCTTCAAAAGGCCTTGGGTTGGTATATGAACTTGGCAATGAGCAAGACCAACAGGAATTGGTTTCTACCCTTGTAGAAACACTTATGACTGGTAAAAGGTATGGTGAACTTGAAATTGTTAGATTTGAACACACAGGACAAGTTTTGTACATACTGAGAATATACAGGAAGAATGAAAATTCAACTCTTTGTATTCCTGTTTATTAAGTCTTCTCTAAATTGCAAATCAGTGATGACTAGGCTGTGGATAGGAGTTTAATTCTCCAGTGTACATGGTTTGCAAAGGAAGCTTAGCTACTATTTAGAAGCACGCCAGTAGGCCAGATGTAGAAAATTGAATGATCTCAGGATGTTAAACCATGGGATCACAGAAGTATTTTAATTACTGTTGACTAGATGAAGATGTGGTAAGGAAGCTACGTATCTTTCACAGGCTGATCTGTGAAGAGTATGAAAGAAGACATCTTTCTTGTAATTTAATTGGTTGCTGTTTTATGTTGCCTTCCTTATAGGAAGGATAGTTTTTAACGTGAGACCACATTTAATTCAGTGTAACTTTACACGGGGTGTCTTTTATATTGGGATCTATTAATTTGTTTATTCCAGACTTTATTTTACGAAACTCAGGCTGATGGAAAGGAATAGTTGACTTTTATGTCTTACACTTGGCAGCCACTTGATAAGGAATGTGATTTAATCAGTTTGCAAATGAAATGTATCAATTAGTTGAATGCTGGCATGAAAAATTTGAGTCTAATTGAAATTCTTAATGTTGTTTTGGTTTAGAACTAAACATGAAGTTTCTGGAGAGACAGTGGTATTTCAAGGGGGAGGTCTTGGCAAAACACCTGATGGGTAAGTGTGTCGAGTCCATTGATCAGTCATTGTAGGCATCGTTAGTCGGATGTTAGAGCACTCCCGAAACTGATTTCCACCCTCCTAGAAAACGTTGTGTTAGTGGAAGAAGGAAACTTCTGTGGGAGGAGCCTGGTGTTATAGATTGGGTTTCCTGGGAGTGGACTCTGAGATGGAGATTTGTATGCTGGAAGTTGATTGAAGAGGGCCCTGGGATCGTCTCCTGGTGGGGGCCTTGGTGGAGGGGTGGGGAGTGAGGAAGCAGGACAGGACCAGTGGCCCAAGGAGGAGCTGACCTGCAGTCAACACTGAAGCAGATACTGACCTCGTGAGGAGCTCTGGAGCTGGCCTTTCATGGCCCTTTGGAGTTTCCCTGCTTTGAGGGACCAGGCCTTTATGTCCCTTCATTGGGCCTGGCCACTGGTGGTGGGCTGTTCTGGGGGAGGACCTGACCTTGGACTGAGGGGAGTTCTGGCGGCTTCCAGCCAGTGAATCCTAGGGGGTGGGGTGAACCTGACAGCATGGCTGGGTATCCACTGTACCTAGTTTTAGCTGGGGTAGGGGTACTTGATTTGGAGACTTGGAGTTTACCAGTTTAGCATTTCAAATTAATTCCTAGAGCCTTACCTCCTTTATCTTGTCATTACTCCATTGTGTTTACATTATAGCTTTTTGTGTGAAAATCCTCAGGTAAAGCTGCAGCTTGCTGGGCCTGGCTACGGTGTCAGGCAGAGCCCTGCTTCAGCGTTGCCTACGGCATTAACAGTCTCCCCTTTGCTCACTGTTTTCATGTCAAAAGTTGTTTTCATTTACTTGCTCCCTGTAGACTCCTGAGTTTTTAAAAAGTGCTCACTTTTGCCCTGGCCAGTATGGCTCAGTTGATTGGGTGTCGTCCTGCAAACTGAACGGTTGCCGGTTCGATTCCTGGTCCAGGCACATGCTTGGGTCGCAGGTACCATCTCCTGTCCAGGAACATATGAGAGGCAGCTGATTGATGTCTCTCCCTCACACTGATGTTTCTCTCCCTCTTTCTCCCTTCTTCCCCTCACTCTAAAAATAACTAAATAAAATCTTAAGAAAGTACTCACTTTTCATCAACTAAGTAACACAAGTGATCGGGTATTTGAGCAAACTATTTGTTCAGAGGAAAGTTAACAGGGCTCAAAGATGTTATCAGCAAGGTCGGTGCGCTCTGGCTAGAAAAGACTTAGGGAAGATGGCAGTTACCTTCAGGTCGGTCTCATGACTGAGAGAAGCTTGTGCACAATGTAATGCAGAGTCACCGAGCTGCCTCCCTGGGGGTGAGGGCTCTGCCTCCACGAGAGCGGCAGGTGTGCTTAGGACACCTACCAGGTGTGGTTGACTGTGGAGTTAGGGGACTCTCTATATTCTTTTCGGTCTGGTTCTCTGCCTCTGTGGTGATGAGAGAACTCAATACTGGAAATTTAGTGAAAACATAATTTTAAGATGTCCTAGTAATATTGATGATGTAATTTTCATTAGGCCAGAGATGGAGAAATACATTGTTATATACTTTTTGTTTGTTTCCAAGCCAGGGCCTCTCTACTTACAAGGAGCTTTGTTCTCTGGCCAGTGATCTTAGTCAGCCAGATCTGGTGTATAAATTTATGAATTTAGCCAACCATCATGCAATGTGGAACTCTAGGAAGGTAAGTTACTACCACCAGACAGTTTTTCTTTTTTACTTTCCTCCAAAACCAAATCTGTTACGTTGGTGGACCGTGGCAATTGATGTGCAGTATGCTTTGTAAAAGTCTGTGATCAGAGAGAGCCAGACCACCACATGGTAAAGCTCGGACCCAACAAATCAGGCTCCATGCAGGGACAGTTTTGGGAGGGAGAATTTTATGATTTTCATATACTGAATATATTAATATTTCACTGACAACAGATGAATCTGACCCACCTCATCTTCTTTTCTTAGGGCGCTGCTTTCGGTTTTAACATCATTGCTGCCAGAGCTGGAGAACAGCTGGCTCCTTTTTTGCCTCAGCTCGTTCCCCGTCTCTATCGTTATCAGTTTGACCCCAACCTTGGCATTAGGCAGGCCATGACGAGCATTTGGAACGCGTTAGTCACTGACAAATCAACGGCAAGTACCTGTGAACTGCTGCCTAAGATCGTGTGCTGGATTTAAACCCAGCGCCCATCTTCCTTTCTCACTTTGTGCACCTACTTGTTTAGACAAATGGGAAGCGTTTTATTTCTGGCTTGCTTTCTTCTTTCAAACTATCAGATATGCTCATGGCAACATTTATTGAAATATCAAAAGTGGGCACAACCGAGATGTCCATTGGGTGGCGGGGGAGGGAAATGGCAGTGTATCCACACAAGCGGAACATGGCGTGTTGATGGCACTGTCGATGCGTGGAGAATGGGGCGTACTGAGTCCGGCCCTCGCGGAGTTGACTCAGTTGAGGAGATAGACCAGAAAGCAGGCAATTACCACGTGTGGTTTTTCTCTCTCCGTCTTCTGTCATCTGGCTGCTTCCTGTATTCTGTCCTACTCCTAGAGATTAGGACTTCTCCATTGCAGGCCTGCCTCTGAGTAGCTTGTACTCTCTCTCGGCTGCATCTTTCTAGGTGAGCTCATCAGTTCCCAGGCATTTATTGTGGTGGTTCCCAATCTCATGTTTTTGGCCCAGACAAGCTTTGTGCTCCTGACTTGGATGTCTAACAGCTGCTTGTCACTTTAACTTGGATGTTGTTTCAAGATACTGCAGACTTAGCATGTCCAGAATAGGGCTTGAAAAAATAACCTTCCCTCTCTGTTCTCAGTGTTCATCCGTTTACTCAAGCCAGGAAACTCGGTGTCGTCTTTAATTCTGTCTGTTTTATCCCCCATCCTCAGCTGAATCCAGTGGTCATCTTTCTCTTTACCTACCATCATTTAATTATCAGCAGCAAAAGTGATTTTTAAAAAGTGCAAATCGGACTGTGCTGCTTTGGGTTAAAGCCCTTTAGTGGTTTCATAGTTCCCTTTAAATACCTTCCATGATCCTCATTATACCTTTTTAGTCCCTGCACCTGATATGTGGCTCTTGCCTTTCTCTTCAGTCTGATAATAGGTTGATTGGGTTCCTGTTCATGGTGGAAGGTACTTGGGGGTCAGCTGGAAGGGTCGGTGAGTTTCGTTTGCCCCGGGAGATTATTCGGTACACTGCATCAGTATCTAACAGGCCAGCTGGCGTTGTGGATCTGAGCTCAGGGCATGCAGCCTGTGCTCTCAAGTGCTTATCACCTCTGTATGTGTGACAGGTGAAGCCACAGTGTGCATGGGGTCACTATGGGGAAAGTTCAGAGAAGTAGACACAGAAAGACATCATTTTGTTAAATCTTAGGTGAGTTATTCACTTCTCGGTCTTGGTTTTCTTACATACAAGTGAGGATACAAAACATCTCCTATGAGAGAGAAGGTGGAAAAGCCCTCACCTCAGTCTTGAGGTTTTCTGGATCAGCATAGAAACTGAGTCTGCCATCAGCTTGTCTTTACCAAATCGATAAGTGTCTGTCAAAACAGAGGCTTAAAAAGGTTAAGTTCATCTTTCATTCTGAGCAATTATAATACTTCTTTATGTGCTAGTCTGTGCAAGGTACCAGGGAGGCAAAGAGCAGCGAGACACTGTCCCTGCCCGCGAGGCCCGGTGTGACAGAGCAGCACGGTTACTATGAGGACTCGTGCGCGCTTCGGGAGGTGCTGCGGGGACGCAGAGGAGAGTGGGTCAGCCCTTTCTGCGAAGGCGATGCTTGATTTGAGGGTCATGTTTGTGTTTTGGAATGAGGAGTTCGACAGCTTTTAGTGGCTGAAGTGGGAAGAGAGCTGTAGGCCACGGGGCCTAGAGAGCTTCGTAGGCTGTTACGTGCAGAAACGCGGTCAGGTGGTGAAGAGGTGAATGATTTGATTACTGATAGCTGTTGCATTTTAAATTTTGTCATTTTGCTTTTATTAGGTGGATAAGTATCTGAAGGAAATTCTTCAAGATTTGGTAAAGAACCTTACTAGTAATATGTGGCGAGTTCGAGAATCCAGGTACTGCTTTTGGAAATACGAAACTCGTTAAATGCAACTGAATTTCTTTTTCTTCAAGTTTCTAAGCTTTATACTTTGTGCCAAAGGGGTATGTTAAAGCTAGTAAAAAGCATATTTCTCGTTGGGTTAGACAGTTATTGTTAATTTAACTATTTAAGCTATAGTCAGTGGTTTTCCTAAGGTGTCTTGGTTTTTATAAGTGTGAAATTAAAGAAGTAGAAGATCACCGTTAAATTAGCAGGCATCCAGACTATATACTCTCATGACTTTGTTAGGGGAGGCTGATGTGCACACCTGTAACTTACATTTATTTAGTGCCTGCAGCGTGCTCGGCAGAGGGCCAGGCCTCGGGGTGCACTGGTAATGAAAAAATGATGCGTCATCTCGAAGAGATTTACTATGCCTTTGGGAAGCAGACATTTGATGACTGTAAATGCCGTGTGTCTGTGGTACATTTGAGGCACCAAGGAGACACTAGTCATTGTTGTCTTGGGGTGGGGTTAGGGTTTGAAATATGGGCAGAATCCATATTCTTGTTTGATATGAATGTTTCGGAGTAAAACAGTAAGCTTTCTTGATTATATATTTGAAACCAAATTGTTTATTTTCAGCTGTTTAGCTCTGAATGACTTATTGAGAGGACGACCCCTAGATGACATCATTGATACACTTCCAGAAATTTGGGAAACTCTTTTTAGAGTACAAGATGATATAAAGGTAAAATCTACATTTATTTATGGATTAGCTTAAGCTGAAATTGTTAAAATACGTATGGTAATATATTTTAATATTCAACATCCAAATAATTTTTAAAGACTGAAAGTTCTGACCTGGCTGGTGTGGCTCAGTGGATTGATCTCCAGCCTGCGAACCAAAAGGTTGCTGGTTCAATTCCCCGTCAGGGCACATGCCTGGGTTGCGGGCCAGGTCCCTGGTGGGGGCGTGTGAGATGCGCCTCAGATTGACGTTTCTCTCACACATCGATGTTTCTCTCCCTCTCTTGATCCTTCCCTTCTCTTCTCTCTGAAAATAAATGAATACAATCTTTAAAAAAAAAATGACTGCGAGTTCTCCCCAAAGTTTCAGTCTTGATGTACCCGTGAATTTGCAAGGTTGGGTATCTTTAGATCTAAGTTGAATTGACTTTTTAAAAGAAATAGATGGCTACTGCCTTTCTTTCAATAGAGATCTCATGTTGCTATTGATTAGGGACAAATAACAGTTTAGAAATAATCCAGAATAAGTCTAAGAAATTGGATCAGTGATTCCCAAATAACATGACCAATTTCTTTTAATTTTTCCCAGGCAATCTAAATTTTAGATTATTTTGATATCTTACCATTAAAATTAGGCATTTCACTTTTATCTTTCTTTTTGTTTATTATTAGAGATTTTTGAAAGTCTTTTAGAATCCTCACAAAAATCTTTACATTTGTTTTTATAATACACTTAGTTTGTAAACTGTTTACTTAATAGCCATATTTTTGTCAGGTCAAAATAGGCCATACCTAATTCATTTTATGTAGATGGCATGGTAATATGTTCCGTGATGGGTAAAGAGCCTAATGAAACACTGGTTTCTACTTCGTGTTAAGTGGGATTTTCACTAATCTGTGTAGAGTCAGAGGCAGTCATTGTGTTTTGTGGAAGGAAACTAACTCTTACGATGCCAAACTCTTCTCATTTTTAGGAGTCTGTACGAAAAGCCGCAGAACTAGCTCTGAAAACTCTGAGCAAGGTGAACACTCTTATCTTACGTTGGGGGTGGAGGGGGGCAGGGTTCTGAGTGGCCATGATAATCACTGACTTTTTATCATACAACAGACATACACATACACCACACATACACATATGGCGACATTTAGTTGCAGTGTGGTTGGTGGCATGTTACAGCTCACTGTTCTGATGAGTGTAAAGCTGGGTGCTCTAACACTAGACTACCTATTAGTATTTTTTTACAATGTGGATCTCTGTGTTTTTAAAATGGTCAGCTTTCTTGGGTCTTTATATAAGTTGTGACTTTTATTTGACCCTGTAGAACACGTTACTCATTTAGATTAAGCAACATCTGTCTTTTCTCTTTATTATTGCTATGTTTATGTGTTAATCTGCCTTTCATATTTATGAGGTTGGCAAGCTTTTTGAAACTAGTTTCCCCCTTGAACTTGATTTTATGATACATTCTAGGGCCTGTCGTCAAACGCTTCCTTATTAATTTTCTCATTTCATCTTCAGCAGTTTCCTATTTCACAAGTTAGAAGACCAAAGCTTAGGACGTAGAGTGCATCACCAAGTTTTCCATTGAGTTACTGGTAGACACAGGATTCATTCCCAGACCTCATTCTTCTGTTTCTTTCTGTAGTGTCATAGAAAGTGGATTCACTCATCCTTTTCTATGGATATGGGAAGTAGGAGGTGTTGGGTGAGAGGTCAGTTTCACTAATTTTCGTACTCTTTGTGTGTGAGGTTTGTGTGAAAATGTGTGACCCTGCCAAAGGAGCAGCTGGCCAGAGAACCATCGCTGCCCTTCTGCCTTGCCTTCTGGACAAAGGAATGATGAGTCCTGTGACAGAAGTTCGATCCCTCAGGTGTGAATCAGCTGATGAAATGAATATGCTGGATTTAGTCAGTTCCTAGCCATCTAGTTGAATTGTGTTTCTTTGAATGTTAGCTTTGACAGTATGGAAAATGAGTCATGGTAACTCAAGAAAGAGCATTTGTTAAAAGGCCTAGAACATTTTTGCAAAAACATTCTCATGGGAACCTTGCTTTCGACCAGCATTTTGCCACTGGGCCTCGACCTTGAGGGGAGTGTCTTTAAAAAATTTCATTGGCCTCTGTGCCCAGCAAGCCCATCTCCCTATTGTGCCATAGTCCTTGGGAGCTTGCTTGTTGGCTGTGCCATTTAGTGATATCGTAGCGCCTATTAGGTTTAAAATAAACTGTTTACCACCTGCAATAATTACATATTTAAAGACTGTGCTCACACATTTAGATATGTATGACCATTTTAAGTTAAAATCAACTGCGAAGGATTCTAGTTTGTATTTTTTGTTTTTAAACTAGAATACTATCTAGGAAGTTTATTCAATTTTTATTTCACTCCTAAAATTAGATCAAACTGATAGTGCCAATAGTATTTCATAGTAACTAAGTACTTGATGAGGCCATGTTCTCTTTAGAAGGACTGACTTAACAAATGCAAAGGAGTGACAAAATCAGGGTGTCATCGTTTTGCTATCCTCAGTAGAATAATGTGGGTGATGATCATTAGTGACTTCTAAATCCACTGGTAAAAGGCTGATGGGGAGCTTTATAATGGACGGTTCAGGCTAACCAGACTTGTGCCCACTGATCACTCTTAACAGCAGAAAAAGAGGAGCAGTCATTATGTGCATTCTGATGTGATGGAGAAGGACACGTACAGCACCGCCTATGACAGATTCTTGTTTTTAAAAAGTTGAACCTGAACTTGATTTAGCTTGCAGATCTGTGCAAGAGACAAAGGAGGAACATGTTAGGTGAAACCATCAGGATATAATCGATGAGGACAAAGAAATGATAAGAAAAAAGATTCAAGAAATATAGTAAATTGCCACATGTGGATGGGACCCTGGACTCATTTATACCCAATACTTAAACATGGTTGTGACCTGGGGTATTAGGGGTATTAGGGGTATTAGGTAATAGGAAAAAAATTCTTAGTATTTTTTAGGTGTGAATAGGTATTTTGATTATGACAAATTGTCCTTGCCTCTTAGTGCTACATAACTGAAGTTTAGTTAGAGGGTATGCTTCAAAATAGTACAATGGCAGGAGAAAAAGTATGACTATGTGTATTATGGTAGAGGTATAAATGAAATAAAATTGGCCAAAGTTGCTAGTTGTTGAACTGGGTGGAGAATACATAGAATTTAACTTAAGATTTTCTCTACTTTCGTGTTTGTATGAAAATTTCTATAATACAGAGTTTAAAAAAAAAATAGTGCTAATACCAGGCACTATAACCAAGTGAGTATATTCCAGACTGCAGTAAACTGCAAGACACCCTCATGATTAGGTTTGTCAGGCTTGTTACTATTGTTGTTCAAAGGTCTCTGTGTTTCCCGCGTCTGTAGCATTAACACCCTCGTGAAGATCAGCAAGAGTGCGGGAGCCATGTTGAAACCACACGCTCCGAAGCTCATCCCGGCTCTGCTGGAGTCCTTAAGTGTGTTGGAACCCCAAGTTCTCAATTACTTGAGTCTCCGGGCTACAGAGCAGGAAAAGGTGAGTTGACAACACGGGCATTTTGGTAAGTGTGAAGGAAGAGCCCCGTTAAGGTGCTGGGGTCCGTCTGAACCATCCTCCCATTGTCCTTGCCAAACTGCATGATCAAAGGATGCTTTCACCGCTCTTGAAACAGCTCAGTTACTGTAGCCGCTCGGAGTGTTCTTTTACAGGGGTGGGTAGGGAGAGGGCTCGTACTCTGTTCTGTGAATCAGATGAAAATGACACTTTCATCCAAAAAATGCATCGACAGTTATTTAGCACAGTTTTTTGTGCATGTCCGTTTACTTTTTAGGGTTTGGGTCTATGTTCTCAGAGTCCATTTGTGGACCTCTCCTACCCTGCCAGTGAAGAGGATTTGTATCCAGACTTGGGCATAATCTAAAAAAATATTCTGCTTTTAAGATATATTGTAGTTTTTTAAAAAAAATTAGAGTTCTTAAAATATTACAGGTGAAACATGTTTATTGTGAAAAATTAAAACAACACAAGAGTAGAAAGGAATTCCCTAGGTGTCCTCTCTCCGCTGCGAGCACCGCATTTCCTGAGAAGTACCCACTGGCAGCAGTGTCCTGTGTCAGAATTTTTCAAATGCTTTTGTAGCCAGAGGCTATAAAACTAAACACACACACTAATCTTAAAATTGGAGTCGGACTATGAATGTTGTTCTGCAACTTGCTTTCTGTCATTGACAGTATATCATGTCTGTATAGGTCTATTTTATTCTTTTTAACGCATGCCTAGTAATCCACAGGGAGGTGATTTTGAATTTTTGTAGGAGAGATTTTGTGGCATCAAAGGTTTTGAATGTTCTCTTTTCTCCATATCTTAAAGCCAGCATTGAGTACTTTCAATATGATAAGCAAGAATCATTGTCCTGATTTACGCTTTCCCGTTGGCTAGTGTTGTTGCCCATTGTCTTTTCACACTCTATTAGCCGTGCTCATTCATCTTTGAGTTGTGTTTCTGTTCCAGGCCTAGTTTTGAACTTGTTTATGTTTTTGTATTTGTCTTTGCTTATTAGGACTATCAAACCTGTGTCATATAGACTGTACGTTTTTTATCAGTTGACTATTGGAATTTTAACTTGCCTACACTATTCTAGTAACTTACTCTCTTTTTCCTTTGCTTCTAATATTGCTGTTTCTTCTCCATTCTTTGAGCAGTACTCTTGCCCCTTCCTAGGTTCCCCAACCTTCTAGGCATTGAGTATTAGGAAATACAAATTCTAGTCAAGATTTCGCAGCCCTGGACAAGTCCCTTCGCCATGCCTTTTCTTATTTATTGTGTCGGGTAGTGTGAACCTCTCCTACAGCACAGCTAGTAGACGAAAACACCATTGTAAATGTGAAGGCCCTTGCCAGAGTTCAAGCAGTGAAATGTATGATTTTTTTTTGTTGCTTAGACACATTTTTTTGAAAACCTTAGGTAGAAATTTATTTAGTATACCCCTTTATTTAGTGGGTGGGAGAGCCTGTGGCTCAAGAAGTCTCGAGGACTTGGCCAGAGCCATCCTGTGTTAACTTCTGATGATAGTTAATTTCCAACTGTTGTCTGAATTTCTCACCTGTACTGAGATGCTGCCTCTGCAGGTAAATGGTCCAGTGTAGGTCAGAAGAAATTAGAGCTGGACTTATGTTTGACTGTGTCACGTATATTACTGTAAAAAGGATTCTTCGGTTTGGCATAAAGCCTTTTTTGGGAGCGTGTGTGGGTTCTTCTGAGTTAATTGAATGTACTGAGTGACTTCGATCTGTGTTCTCAGGCCGCGATGGACAGCGCCCGGCTCAGTGCTGCCAGGTCCTCCCCCATGATGGAGACAGTCAACATGGTCAGTGCCTAATGCGATGAGAAAGCTCACGTTTGCTTGCTTGCTTTAGAGTGCAGTGTTCAAAGCCTTCAGGTTGCATTAAATGAAACAGAAATTGAAGCATTGAGTCAAGCAGCTGTTGTGACTTCAGTTTTTCCCTTTGTGTAATTATTTCTTTTTCTGTATTACTAAATGGGAAACATAATTTTTCAAACAATAGAATCCATTAGTCCAGAGTTGTGTTATAGGAAAACATCTATTAAAAGATTGCTGTATAGATCTAAATATCTTTTTTCCTGCTGAGCAAGATTTGGATTTTTATCTCTGCCTGAGCATTGTCTTTGGGAGGACCCAGGACAATTCAGGCTGGACGTATTCAGTGAAGCAGGCAGCATACAGGTAGGGGCAGGGAATTGAGCAATATTCTTATGTATTTTTAGTTACAGGAAGGGATTTGCAGAAAAGAGCTGCTTGGCACCGAGATTCTAAGTTCCTGGATTCTTGGACCAGGAGTTGCTAAAGTCACTCAAGCTGACTCTGCTGGGCATACCCTGGAGTGGTTACCCGAGAGTGTCCCAGCCACTGGGAATTGTTTTGCTAAGCAGACTACAAGGCTGGAGAAAAGCACCTATTTTTTACTGCTTATTGACAGGCTGCTACCAAAGTTTGGTCTAAGAATGTTATTATGTCTTAGTTGGGTTATTGAGGGGAAAGAAAAGCTTAAAGAAATAGGAATAGTTAGCAACACCTTGTAGGTGTGTGCACTCATTAATAATATAGCTCATTGCATTTTTAAAAAATGTAGCATAGCAAGTTCTGCTCAGAAGTTGGCTTTAATAAAGATGGTGGTAGGGTGGGCTGGCCACTGAAGCTGTTTTAATCTAGGTCTTTTACACTAAACTCGGGTTGATGGAGCAAGTAGGCCCAGAGACATCCTTTTCTCTTGGATAATCTTTATTTAGTTATTTACAGATCGAGGGAAGGGAGGGAGAAAAAAGGAGAGAAGCATCAGTGTGTGGTTGCCCCTCACGTGGCCCCTACTGGGGACCCGGCCTACAACCCAGGCCTGCGCCCTGACTGGGATTTGAACTAGTGACTCTGGTTTGCAGCCCGCACTCAGTCCACTGAGCTATACCAGCCAGGGCTATTTTCTTTTTTAGGAAGTCAGTGGTTTTCATTATTTTTGTTTTGTTTTTAATGTTGAACCACTGATGAATGCTTTTTGTTTGTAGTACAGTGGTGGTTTTAACATTGAAATTAGAGCAAAATCAAACCAGAGATGTTTCAACTTCATGTCGAATCCCGTGGGTACATAACTGACATGGGCAGTTTTTAATCGAAGATGTGGTGTGGACTTCATTATTTGCTACGGTCAACTTTATATTTATTCTTTTCCAAAAGTGCCTGCAATATCTCGATGTGTCTGTGCTGGGTGAGCTGGTTCCTAGATTGTGTGAACTAATCAGAAGTGGTGTAGGTCTTGGAACTAAGGTAAGTAAGTGTATTTTCCACAAGGATAATTTTCATTTGTTTAGGCCACAAAAATACAGTAACCATTATGTTTGGAATTCCTATTTTTAAAGCACAACCTAATATTTGTCAGCTAACCAGTTTGTTTTTATGGTTGCACTAATAAATGAAAACATGTAACTCATTCAGGAAGTGAAGCGTGTCACTTAATATGGTCTCACTTTTGTAGTGGAGTCATTCCTGCCCCCTGTACATGCCTCTGGGTTCTGGTTCGTCATCAGTCGTTAGCGGAAATGCTCCTCCGGTCCTCAGGGCCCGGTTGTTCTGGGGGGTGGTTGGCGTTTCTCAGAGGCTCAGCCGGTGTTTGGAGAGGAAAAACATCTTTCCAAGATTTTTCAAGGATCAGACCCCTACCGTCACACTTTAAAAACAAACAACTCACTTTTTATTCTCCTGACAAAATTAACACGTGATTGTATTTACAAACTTGAGCGTTTATGGATCAAAGGGGAAAGTTACAAGTTGTCTTAAGTTTACTACCCAGAGGCAACCGCTGCTATGACTTCGAAGTGTTTCCTTCTGGTCTCTTATTTGTGCGTGTGTCCTCTGCGCTGCCCTCTTTAATGGCCACGTGATACTCTGTTGTGTGGCTGTGATATTATTTATTTTAGTCCATTAGGCACATCTGATTTGTTTCCAGCTTTTTTGATACTAAATAAGGTGCTGTGACGAATGACTTGGGACACGTCGGAAGCTGTTTCTTTTGGTTAAATTTCTAGAACTGGAAACGTTAGGACGAGGATGGACAAGAGGAGGACGTGTTGCCCTCCCGAAAGACTGAACCAGCTTTCCTGCTTAGTTGTGTGTAGGAGAGCACCCAGCTTCCTGCTGGAGGTTTTCAGAGAAGGCCCTGCATGGCTAGTTCAAAAGCTAAGAGTTTCCCCCTTTCCAGGTTGAGTCCTGGAGGGGTTGTTAGGCTCTGTGTATACTATATTTACCTCTAATCTTTGACACCCACCTAAAACAAAGGGTTTGATAGAGCTCTGTGACCATCAAATTCTGACCTTTCCCTTTGTAACCCTGTAGGGAGGCTGTGCCAGTGTCATTGTGTCACTAACTACTCAGTGTCCCCAGGACCTAACACCTTACTCAGGTGAGTGGTCAAAAACCTGTGCGGTATTATTTTTGTATGGCCCTGTCCTGTTTGACAGGGTTTTAAAAAGAAGAAGAATTGTCATTCCGACATGCTTGTGACACTGTAGACGTTTTCTCCCTCTCCCTTTATCTTTTTGTGTGCAAGAGGCAAAGGATGGTCAAGCTTAGCCAGGCTTCACTGTTTTGTAAGAGTTTGGTTATTTCTTAGTGGCACAGGAGGGTGAAAGCATCTGCCATCCTGTAGGACTGTTTTCCCTCTATAGTTAATTTTACATCAGCGTTTTTCTCTTCTTAGATTGGCTCCCAGATGGGTGTGATGAACTTGTATACCTAGCTTTCATTTTTTCAACTTTCTTAACAATACTCTAGACACCGTTTAATTTTTAATTTTATATCAAGCAAAAGGAAGCAAATGGATAGCACACCTGTAGCACACAAGGGTTCTAAATTACCATGGAGTGAATCGGATATTAATCACAGGGTTCAGTTTGTCTTGGTTCTGGGAGCCGAGCAGAACCTTTGGTCAGCCAAGCTCAGATTGCTCTCCTTTATCTCTGGTAGGTAAACTTATGAGTGCTTTGCTCAGTGGCCTGGCAGACCGGAACAGTGTAATCCAGAAATCCTGTGCTTTTGCCATGGGCCATTTAGTTCGGGTAAGTTGAATTTCTTATTTAGTTGAGTAATTGTACGTAGGTCATTATAAAGAAATGACAGGATGGTGTGTGTTTTTTTTCAGACCTCACGGGACAGCAGCACTGAGAAACTCTTGCAGAAGCTCAATGGCTGGTATATGGAGAAAGATGGTACCTTTTTTATATTTATATTTAGATGTTAACAACCTAATAAAACAATAAAAATCCGGTCTTACTTTCTGTGATCTTACGTGCTCTGCTAGGAACGTTTCTAAGAGATTTTACTGTTTTGTTGTGGTGCAGGTTGAGCAATAGTCGTCTGTTTAGATCAGCTACCCCTAAAGGCAGTAAGTATCAGAACGATTGTGGCTGTTTCTGCTTCTCTTCAGAACCCATCTACAAGACCTCGTGTGCTTTGACCGTCCACGCTATTGGGCGGTACAGCCCCGACGTGTTGAAGAACCACGCCAAAGAGGTTCTGCCGTTGGCCTTTCTCGGCATGCACGAGATTGCTGACGAGGAGCAATCAGAAAAGGAAGAGTGTAACCTCTGGACTGAAGTGTGGCAGGAGAATGTGCCTGGTTAGTAAACAGTACCTGTTTCTGAAGAACCACACCTGGGGGTTTTTACTCCTATTTCTAATTCGTAAACTCCTGCGGTTACTTTCCTGGGACCATCATAGCATGTGTCCCGTGTGATTCTGCACCCCTGTCGCCATTGCCGAGCTGTCAAGTTTGGCACTCGGAGCTCTTCCTCTTCCTCCCTCGTTGCTGCCCGGGCGAGAGGTGAAGCTCTGCCCCGGCCGAGTCGTGTTTCACTTACTTTAACTGAGTGGACAGTGGTTTTATGATATGTTGCCTTAGAGTATTATTAAGAGTAGTCTCAATTTTTTTTTGCCTTGTGCATATCAGTGGGTGAGGACCATTGGCATGACACCATTGTGGACATCCCTAAGTTCATTGGGTGCTCCTCTTGTGAGGATTCATCACAAGCCACCCGCTCCTTCTCCCTTTTCAAGACGGACGTAATGTCATCATTGAGAATCAGTGCTTCAGGCTGACAGTCTCTGACTTTTTTCCAGATGAGGAAAAGGAAGATCAGGGTGGTTTTTTTTGGTCACTTAAAAGTCGCTTTAATTTTGCTTGTTGTAACTTAGGTTCCTTTGGTGGCATTCGGCTCTACCTGCAGGAGTTGATCACTATTACCCAGAAGGCTTTACAGTCTCAGTCCTGGAAAATGAAAGCCCAGGGTGCAGTTGCCATGGCATCTATTGCAAAACAAACCAGCTCCCTGGTCCCTCCGTATCTGGGGATGATACTGACCGCATTACTGCAAGGCCTTGCTGGAAGAACATGGGCAGGAAAGGTAAGGGTTAAATTTAAGGCACCCTTAAAGGATTATGACTTCAGCTTGCATTTCCTATAAAAATTAAAATCTGGTTTTGCGGGACATCAGATGGGTTGATTTTCTAGCTGGTGGGAAACGTTGGGTGAGCTTTGTGTGATTAAGTATGATATTTCATTAAAATGCCCCCCATGTGTCATGTGCACATTAATGCTGGAGATTGATTTTTATTTATCATATTCAGCTTTTTAAGATAAGTCTTAACCCAGTGGCCACCCTTTTGTACCTGGTGACCTCACGCACAGATCAGGATTGGGCATATGTGACACTGAGTAGCAAGGCGAGCTATCTAAACCTGAACCTGAGATTGTCCATCTCTGGGGCCTGTGAATTAGTAACAGTCATATTGTATACACAGGCGATGGCAGGGTATTTCCAGTGAACACTCAGCAGGGAAAATGAGGTTGTGGCAGTGCGGGACAACCTGCCCGATGTTGTAAAGTCCGCAGAAGCCAGTGAAGCTCCTTGGAAGAAGGGCTGGGCTGGGGGTCAGAGGTCGTTCTAATTCCATGCTCGACACATCTGCCTGTGTGACCTCGGGCAAGTCAGGTCTCTAGACTTTGTGAAATGGAAATAAAGGCAGTTATTCTGCTTCTGCGGATGTGCTTATTAAACAGTACAGAGCTTGAAGATAAGATGGCTACTCAGTTTTTGTTGTCGCAGTTATTAAATTGTAGGTGATTGTGGTCGTAGTACAGAGAATGTGAATGACACATACGTGCGTACCAGCATTCTCCCATTTTCCAACCCTTTAGGAAGAACTGTTGAAAGCCATTGCCTGTGTGGTGACAGCTTGCAGGTAAACGTTTTTTCAGTGAAGATGCCATTTCTTACACTGAACCCCAAACTGTGGCTCTCGGTAACTGTTGATGCTTTTGCATGGACCCCATAGTGCAGAGCTGGAAAAGCCTGTGCCCAATCAGCCCAGTGTGAATGAAGTTGTCCAGGCTGTCCTGAAGGAGTGTTGCAAAGAGAATCCCAAATACAAGGTTGTAGCAATCAGCTCGGCAGCGGATGTCTTGAAGGCCACCAAAGAGGACAGATTCCGGGAGTTTTCTGACATTGTCATACCTCTCATCAAGAAGGTAATGACTACCTGTATGTGTCCTCTCAGATCTGCTTTATACTTGAAAAAGAAGATTTTTCTGTGCCCTGTTTGCGCATTTTATTTTAGGATTAGTCTAGGTGCAGACAGCAGAAAATCACTATCTTCATGGTCCGCGGGGTATCTACGTCCCAGGCAGGTGACAGCAGAGGAGGTGAGGAAAGGATGAAGGATTGAAGCAGGCCTGTCAGTTCTTTCTCAAGGAGAGTTCCTGGAAGCTGCCACATGGCACTGTCACTTCTGTTCCATTGGCCAGCGCTTAGCCAGATACCTGGATGCAGATTCGTTCTAGTGTCCATCAGCCTTCCATGGGAGAAGGGAAGAGTGGATTTGTTTTATTTTATTGCAGGGGTTTCAACATGGAAGCCAGAAATTCTAGACTTAACAGGAACAGTGAATTCCTGAGAGTGGATTTGGGCTACAGTAGGTTTATAGTTGCTTCTATGGCAAATAAAACAGTAATTCATAAATAAGAATACAAGAGTAAACTGTTTTGCGTGCTCACAGCTGTAGTTACGATAAGCTTAGCCATATGAACCTGTGCAGAAGCCACCCAGTCATCCCAGAGTGAAGGCAGGGAGCTCCAGGTGTTACTGTTAGCCGCCCCTGCCAGACACTGGAGGGTTTGGACCCAAAAAAGACTGGTTTCCTTTGGAAAAAGAAGTACTTGTTTTTTTTTTAAAGAAAGAAGGGTATAGTTTACCTATTTTTTGTGAAACATGAAATAGTTTAAGTAGCATTCTTATTTCTTGTGTTACTGCTAATTTGTAGTTGTTCTCTCAGAGTAAAAAGGCTGCTTAAATAATTTTTTACATACATAATGGATTTGGGGGACTTAGGTTTTCAATTGGTGATATCACCAGCTAGCTGGATGAGTGCCTTCTCAGCCTGTTCCCTGTGTTGTTATAGAACTTGAGTTGAGATGATCATCAAGTTCTTTCATCTTTCATTCCATGACCCTAATGCAGGCCCTTTTATGTTGTGCTCAAAATGCTACGTGTACAGTATTTTTTTCACCTTTGCTTACAGATTTCTTTCAAAGGATTTCCCACATTTAGTAGAGTGTAGTATCCTGTTACAAACTCAGGTTGGAGAATTTAGCATTTACTTCACGGTTAAGATCCTCTACTTTGGTACCTTGATTGTTTTAATAGTATACTTGTAACTGGAAAAAAAATTTTATTTGGCTTCCCTTTTTCTTTTTTCTTTTTACTTGACATGTCCCAGAATTCACTTGAAAGCGTCGGAGTCCGGACAACCAAAAATGAAGATGAGAACGAGAAGGAGAAGGAGCTCCAGCTGGAATCTCTGCTGGTGGCCTTCGAGGGCCTGGGCAAAGCCTGGCCCCGCAACGTGGAGACTCAACGTAAGCCCCAGAGGTTATTTAACGGGAGCGAAGATGTGCTGGGTGACACATTAGAGCTACTTGTACAGCCTGACTGAGTAATAGTGAGCATTACCCAACATAAATTTTACTCCTACACTGGCAAGTCATCTCATCGACTGTTGTATTAGTTTGCTGGGGTTGCTGCAGCAGGTGCCGCAGACCGGGCGGCTCATGTAACAAATTCATTTCCTCACAATTTTTTTTTTTTTTTTGAGATTACGGTGTCAGCAGTGTCGGTTTCTTTGAGACTTCTCTCCTTGGGGTGTTAATAGCCATATGGGTCTGTGTGTCCTAATCTCTTCTTCTTCTAAGGACACCAGCCAAACTGGATTAGGGTTCACCTGTACAACCTTTAAAGACTCTTTCTCCCAACAGAGTCGCCTTCCGAGGTTCTTGGGGTTGGGACTTCAACATACGGATTTGGGGACACAATTCAGCTTTTGACAACCATGATATATTTTACGTAGATAGTTTGACTGAAAAAGAATTGTTACTATTCTTTGTGATGCTGTTTTCTAAGGAATCCGCAGAATTTGTTAGTGGGATCTCTTCGTCTTGAAGTTAATAGCCTTGTAAGTGAACAAATCTTCAATAAGCAAGTGAAATCTCTGTTTCACTGAGAACCTTGAAACTTCTGAGAGACTCTTGAAATTAGACATGTATTTCCAAAGTTATACCAATAAACAAACAGTAACCCTTTATTATTGGATTGGGTTGCAGTCAGTCAGGAGGCCTTGGATGGGGCCTTGGACTTGGGCTCATGCTCCTCTGAAGTCACCTTGTGTTAGTTCTTGCAGTGCATCCCACCAGGCATCTTAATATGCTTGAATGTTATCAAAAGTCTGTTGATTATTTCTGATTGGTTATGTCTAAAATCAGACTTAAGATTGTCTTTGAGCCTTGCTATTTTTTTTTTGTGAACTTTAAAAAGTATATTTGCTTTGTAGCCCTATGTATACATTATCTGTTTCCAAAGGATACCTATTAGTAAATGGTCTTATGTCTTAGTATTATGTCATGGACTGCAGTGGAAGTCTACCTTTTTGATGCCATTAGGACTACTGACTTTTTCTTGAATGGGGTAGAAAATGGGAAAGTAGGGAATTATATAAAAATGATACACAGAGCAGTTTATTTTAGTGTAAGGCATAGAAATATACATTCATCTGCCAGTTATTAAGGGGAAGGCCAAGGCCTTTGGGAATTCAGCTCTTACACATTGGCTTCTCATACACATCTTACTCAGAAGATATCATCTATAATTTCTGATTCTTGTGTCTTTATAGTAAAGTTAACAGTCTTTCATGAAGCAATTCAAGTGAGGGATTCTTGAACATTTTTATCCCCACCAGTCTTTGCATAGGTGAACTGAACTACATTTTATAGCATTTTAAAAATAATTACTTTGTTGAGCTTTATACTCCTGTTTCATCAGTTAGTGTACTATTAATTATGTAATTGTAACTACAAGTGCAATTGGCGTAACAGGTTTGGGATAGATGGTAAGCCTACAACACGCAGAAGCTCCTGAGTGTCCAGAGGAGCCCCCAGCCTCCAGAGTTCTGCTTTCTTTGGCTGTCATTCAGGGAGTTTTACAGGGGGAGGGGAGTGTCATTAAGATTCCGTGTCAGTTCCTTGGAGGATGTTGCTTTAAAAATGAACATTTATGAACAGTTATATAGGACCTTCATGGGGGAAGTTCTGACCAGGGAAATTTACTTGGGAATTGGACACAAAGTCACCCTGAAGGTTTGTTGTTTCTTGGTGTTTTTTTGTTTGTTTGTTTTTAAACTTCATGGCTTTAACTAAAGACATTGATGATTTATTTTTTCCTTTCTCCCCCTCCTTTCTCTCCTCTTCTCTGTCTCTTTGTCTTCCTCTCTCCTACCCTTCTCTGTCCCTTTTCCTTGTCTGTTCCTGTCTCTGTCCTTCTGTCTGTCCCTTACTCGCTCTGTCTTTTGCTCCTTCACACTCCCTGTCCTGTTCTGGCCCATTCTGTCTTTTTTCCCAGGTTGTTACCGTCAGGAACTGTGCAGATTGATGTGTGAACAGCTGAAACTCAGCACGTGGAAAGTGCAGCTAGGAGTCCTACAGTCAATGAACGCCTTTTTTCAGGGGTAATTTGCTTCATGGTTCAATCATTTATCTTTTTTCCCCCTTGGCATTTTATATACAATCAATGAAATTGTTTTAAATTTTAAAACTAAATGCTAGAGTGACATCACAAACTGATATATGCAGAATAGAAATTGTATCAGAAAGGTTTTGGGATACTTTTTTTTCTGTTCTGCTTTTTTAAAGATCTTATTTTTTACAGAGAGGGGGAAGGGAGGGAGAAAGAGAGGGAGGAAAACATTGATATGTGAGAGAAACATTGATTGGTTGCCTCTTGCATGCCCCAAGGGGACCCAGCCTGCAACCCAGGCATGTGCCGTGATCAGGATTTGAACAGGTGACCTTTGGGTTTGCAGGCTGGTGCTCAACCCACTGAGCCACACCAGCCAAGGCTGGAATGCTTCTTAAAACTGGCATTTGTATCTTGCCTTCTGAATTTTATAGGTTAATGCTTTTGGAAGAAGAACATGCGGATCCTGAGGCTTTGGCTGAAATTCTCCTTGAAACTTGTAAATCAATCACATATTCTTTAGGTGAGTGTGGTGAACTGACATTGATAAATAGTCCTAATTTTAAAGGTCAAGGAGCTAAGCTTCAAATATTTCCTACCTTGCGCTAGAAACTAAGTTTATGGAACTACTGAAGTGTGCTATTTAATGTAATCAGTATATATATGCGCCCAACCTAGAATATATTAATATGGAACTGTAGTTTAGGATTTTAACACCTAGATTAGAAAAACCCAGTCTTTAAAAACAAACAAACAACTTTTATTTGAAAATAATTTCAAACCTGTAGAAAAGTTACAATAATAGTACATGTATTCCTACTCATGAGTGAAATCATATGGTTCTTGACTTTTTCCGTCTGGTTTTCGCCAAGCATGATATTCTCAAGATCCGTTGATGTTGTTGCAAATGGCAGTATTTCATCGTTTCTTATGGCCGAGTAGCATTTGTATTCCGTAGTGTATATGGACCACATCTTCTTTACCCAGTCCTCTGTCCAGGGACACTTAGTTGTTTCCATGTACTAGCCATTGTGACTAATGCTGCAGAGAACATAGTGGTGCATATATCTTTGTGAGTAAATGTTCTCAGATTTTTCAGGTGGATGCTCAGAAGAGGGGTTGCTGGGTCACATGGTAACTGTGTTCCTAATTTTCTGAGGAACCGCCGTACTGTCTTACGTAGTGGCTGGGCCAGTTCACATCCCCAGCAGCAGTGAATGAGGGATCATTTCTCTCCACAACCTCTCCGACACTTGTCCTTACTTGTCATGTTGCCCACAGCCATTGTAACAGCTGTGATGTGGTATTACATTGTAGTTTTGATTTGCATACCCCTAACAGCTAGTGAAGTTAAGGGTCTTTCCACATATCTGTTGGCCATTTGTATGTCTTCTTGGGAGAGGTGTCCGTTCAGGTTCTCTGCCCATTTTTAAATTGGATTGTTTGTTTTGCTGTTGAGTTGTAGGACATAAAACTAAGCAACAGATGAACAAACAGGACAGACAAAAACTCAGAGAGACAGACAACAGGATGGTGGTTACCCGAGGGAAAGGATGGTAGGGGAGAGACAGTAAAGGGTAAAGGAGACTGAAGGAAATTTGACTTTGGGTGGTAAATACAGTGCAGTATATAGAGGATGTATCACAGAACTGTATACTGGAAAAATCTGTATAATTTTATTAACTAGTGTCACCCAAATAAATTTACTCTATTTTGCCATGTTATAATGCATGCCTTTTTGCCCGAATTTTAGGGGGAGAAATAAGGATGCTCATTATACATGGTTAGCATTGATTCCATATCTATATAAACGTTTTTAATTCTTTCATTTATGCTTATGCATTAAAAGTGTAACTCTAGAAAGCAGTAACAATATCCATATGAAAAATAATACCTGATAATTGATTGTTTCTAAATAAATACAAAATTGAATTTAAAAATTAAAATGAAAGGTTTTTTTCCCTGAAAGTTTGGGCCGAAAACATGGGTGCACTTTGTACGTGGGAGTGCGTTACACATGGCAAAATACAGTAATTAAAAAAGCCGGCACACACAAACAAAACAAAAACCTGAGCCCGATGACTTGCCATCCTAGCTCTTAGACACAGATGACACTGTCCCATAGGGTGGGAAGGTTGGGGTGCCACGGAGAGGGGTGATTTTCCCATCAGCCTGTGCCCAGTTTTCCTCCTGCCCCTGCCGAGGGGCCCAGTCAAGGCATTAGAAAAACAGTACATATAAAGCCTATGTATTCTTTAACCGACGTTATCTGTTGACAATTTGGCCCATTTACTGTACTGTTTGCACTTCTGTGTACGTATTTTCCCTGAACCATTTGAGAGTGTAGGGTTTACGTCATGCCCCTTCGCTCCTGAATTCTTCAGTGGGTGTGCTCTTCCATCAGCGCACACGGCACAGGTGCCCGCTCTGGGCGGTGGGACACTTAACGCAGTTTTCAAATCAGATGTTTACCGTTCACAGTCGAGGCTTTCTCCTGACTTGGTGATGTTTTTTATAGAATTTTCCCCCTCCCCTCCAATTAAGGAGTTTAGCCTGGGACTATTTATTGAATTTAGTTGTCATATCTTTTTGGTCTCCTTTAATCTGGAACTCTGCCTCAGCCTTTCTTTGTCTTATATGACATTGACAATTTTGAAGAAAAGTCTCCCCATCCCCTTTTTTTAACTAGAGTGTTTTTCATTTGGTGTTTGTCTGATGTTTCCTCATGATTAGATCCAGGTCATGATTTCCCAGTTGGGATACTCCCTCCGTAAGTGACGTGCCTCACATCAGGAGGCACGGTGTCCATCTGCCCTCATTGGCGATGTCAGTTTTGATTACCTGGTCAAGGTACTACTCAATTTTCTCTACTGTATAGTTACTTTCCCCCTGCCCCCTTGTGTCTAATAACCAGCCTACGGGAACATACTTTTAGATCCAATAACCTGCTCTTCTTCAAAACTGCGACTAACAAAGCAGTCTGGGAAGAGACACTCCAAGACCATGTAGATAGGCTTGTCCTCTTCAGAATGTCTGCTAGGCCTAGCACCCATTGATGGTTCTCCCTGAATCAGTTTTTATGAAGGTGATTTTCTAACTCAGCATTTCTTCCACGTTTACCATTTGGCACTTGGCAACCTCTCGAAAGCAAGATCCCTCCCTCTCCCTATCTCTTTATTATTGATACTGATTCATGGATTCCTTTTCCCCCAATTGGTTTATAATTAATTATTTTTCTTAATTAATTTATTGCTCACATTGTCCCTGATTTGGCCGTGGAAGCTCCTTCAAGCTGTCTCCTGGGTCCTGTTGACAGGTCACCTTTGTCCTTATAAGCACTTCTGTCAGACTTTGCAGCACAACAGATGTTAGAAGGTCCTTTTGTGCTTTTCTTGCTGCAGGTTGGGTTGTGTGTCCATTTTTTCTGCAGACAGTTTCACTGTGAGCCAGACGCTGTATCTAGAGTAGACACCAAGGAAGCATGTTTCAGTTGTAATTCTTGGAGGCAGTATGCTTTTGGGTAAAGAACTGGCAGTTAAGAAACTAGTCTTTACAGGGCCCCAGGCAGGTGTCCCTGATGTGGCCCGAACCCTGGGTTGTGTAATGTTCTTTGTTAAAATGAGGAGGTCATGCAAACCTGAAGACCTTTCTTAGATATGAGAAGATCACTATGTGTTTGAGATAGTGTCTTTTGAATTCCCACTTCTAAAATGGGTCCTTTAAATATTGCCGTTTAAAGGTGATTGATGTATTTGGCTGACATTTTTCTTTGAATTTAACGGATGTGGACATGTGGCACATTTCAAGTATTTAATAAGAAATAACATGCAAAGGGACACTTACATAAGAAAGGTGTGTCTTTCCCTGAATTTATAATTTCTGAACATCTTTCAGTAACACTAACTTAATCTTGGAGCTTTTGTTTATAAGGCATTTAAAGCAAATAATGTGCATTATGTGATTTTCTTCTTAGAAAATAAGACCTACTCATCTGTGAGAACAGAAGCTTTATCTGTGATAGAATTACTGCTTAAAAAACTTGAAGGTGAGTTCTTGATCGTTCTGCCTGGAGGACCAGAAAGCCAGGGTATTTTACGGCATATGTTTTAGAAATTGTCTTATTTTTTGTTTTTGTTTTCAAATAAGCATTTACTCTAAAATACAAACATATACATATATAAAATACATATATATGTGTGTGCTTTACAAACACACACACACACACACGTCCAAGTGAGATAGACAAAGCTAAAACCTTTAATTTGTGTTGTTTAAGTGTTATCTTACATACTTTTTACGTATTGTGAAGCTGTAGTTATCTTAGAATCGCAGTTTTTGTTTCCAGTGTGCGTCCTGACTGAGTCCTGGTTCATCACAGCAGGTTCATTTGTAGCAGAGCTCACTGCGGGCATGTCAGTAATCAGAGCGACCGCTGAAGAGCGGAGCTGGGAGAGCATTTTAATGATGATCCACCTGAGTCGTCTAATTTGATAGCAGTTTTCTTAATCCTATTTTTCCTGTTTTTCTTTTTTTAACCTTCTTATCAAGAGGATTTCTTCAAGTGGTCTGTGGTAATAGAAAACATTGCGTCTAGTGGTATATCTGTTACTGGTTTAGAGAGGAGGCTTCTTCCCCTTTTTCTTAACCCCATGGATTAGGAATGCGGAAGAAGGAGCAGTTTTCTCCAGGTCCTATTTATTTGTGATCTCTACCTTTCTGTTTTTGCTTAGCTGTTAAAGCACCTCCCCTGGGGCTCCATAAAACAGGCCTTTTAGCCTCAGTAACACTGAATTCTCGCTGGTTGCCAGATGTGTGTGAGTCTATTCTAGACGAGTAAAATGAGCCTGAACGGTGAAGTAACTTTCTTGAAACCGCACCGCTAGAAAGTGGCCGAACCTCATCAACAAGATGTAGGGTCTTTACTTTCTGCATTTCTCTGACCCTTCCCTGAAAGAAAGGAGTAGTAAAATGCCATCTGTTGAAACTGACTTCGTAATTATGAAATTCATTCAAGACTTTTTTTTTTTTACTAAACACTTAAAGAGGCTTTTTGTATTGTGGAAATGGCTTCATCACCACCACGTGCCTGGCCGTCATACTTCCTGCTTCCCACTGTGCTTCAGCACCCCGGACCTCTTTGTCCCAGCAGTACTGGGGGCAGAGAACGAGGCTGCCTGACATACTCTCAGCTTATCGCCAATAATTAGGCTTTGAGACAACTGTTGAGCCTGTGATTATTACGTACTGAATTGTTACCAAGAGGTTGCTTTGCATTTATTTGGGGGATGTGATGCATGGAGGAAAAGCAGAAAGACTAGTTTGTTTTTTTGCTTGCTTGTTCTATGAGGAATCCTTTCTTCTTTCTCTCTCCATTCAGAATCTAAACAGTGGGAAAGTTTGACATCTGAATGCAGAGTGCTCCTGATTGAGTCTTTAGCAACTATGGAGACAGACAGCAGACCTGAACTCCAGGAGAAAGCGTCATTACTGAAGAAAACACTTGAAAATCTGGAATAAATTAGGAGGGGAAGAAGCAAACAAGTGCCATGTTTATTGGGGTTGAAATGGTGGTACTCTTTGAAAAACCAAGTGGCAAAAGTAAAGATTAATCTGTAGCATGCATCATTCCTTGGCTGAAATAAAAAAAAAATGCCTTAAATTTTGTTCCTTATTAGCTTTATTTTATTTGATGTTTTTAAATTATGTGGGCTGAGTGAGCTTAATGGAACATGGATGTTTGAGAGGTGGTTGTAAGTAAAACTGATGGAAATCGGTATTAGAAGATTAAAGCTGTTATTAGAGGAATAGACAAAATCCGTAGAGCAAGCTGGATAAAACCCTTAGAACTGCATCCAAATTAAATGACGTTATTTCAGGAAGGGAGTCTGTGAATCACTTAATTTGACCTCCTTGCTTTACACTGGAAGAAATAGGCTATAGGATGACATTCCTTCTTTTTCCGAGGCCTGTGCTAAGGCCAGAGTCCAGGTGTTGGATGACCTGCCCAGGGAATTTTCTCTTACAACCTGCTGCCGATCAGCGCTACCCCTGGCCAACCTGAAAAACCCTCACGACGAGGTGCGCACAGCAGTCCTTGACCAGAACGGAACTGGCATCACTGGATTCTTGAAATTCAGAAGCTGAATGTTGTTTTGTCATGTGTTTAGATGATCAGTTTTAGAAAGTAATTGTTTAGCATCTTTCTTTACAAGTTGTGGGGAGAATTCAGTCTCTGTGGGATCACTCCGATTGTCCTTTCATGGGCGGGTACAGGTGGACAAGGACCGGAGTGCCCCTTCCGTCTGTCCGCGGTTGCTTATTTTGCGAAATCCCAACCAACAGTGAAATCGCGACTGTTTTGATTTGGACCGTTTATATTCTCAAAACCAGAAAGACAACTTAAAATGTTATATCTACTTTTATATTAATAATACGGCTTTAGGATAGAAAGGAAAGCATTTTAATGCACCATCTGGGAAAAACGTGATACCACTCAGTAAGTAATTATAGTTAGGGTTTCTTCCTTTCCTTATACTGCTTATACCCCTGCCTAAGAATATAGGGTAAGGGGAAACAAGTCTGACTAAGTAAGCGTTTAAGGTAAACTGAGAACATGGTAGCTTACCTTGGATTCCAGGCACAAAATTGGTTTGCACTCAGTATTGACCCCTTACTGACGTTAACCCCAGGCTGAAAACTTCATGGTCAGTCTTTTTGGTGGTCTCTGTTGAGCAATGTATTGCAAACTTCCTTGACTGTGACTCATAGTGAAAATCATTTTTCACATTTGACCAAGAACAGTGAGTGTGTGTGTGTGTGTGTGTGTGTGTGTGAGAGAGAGAGAGAGAGAGAATGAATATAAAATCATTAACCGAAATAAATGTTTTGTGAAATAATCCAGACTCTCACTATGTGTGGTATACTTTGACCCCTCCCACACCGCCGCTGTCCTCAGTGCTCCCTGGCTTGGTTCCCTGACTCACTGACGGGTTGCTCTCCTCAGTTTGAAAACACTGCCACAGTAGTGCCTCATCTTGGCGTCTGTGCTGTGTTCTGGGGTTGCTTTTGATTGGGGAAGGGGTTTACAAATGAGTATTTGAGTTTGTTTGTTACCAAAACATCCTCTTGGCTGACACTAAATAATAATTGTTTTAGTCGCATCATGAGTTTTAAGGAACCTATTGTGGACTTCCACTGGAGAATGGCTTTTGCTTGAGGAAAAAAATCCACGGTGGATGTTTTTCAGAAAGCTTACAGCCTCACGTGTTTTCCCGATCAGCACTCCCCTGCACCCAGTGCCCTCGGGCTTCGTTTTCAGTGTCTGGGGCGCGCTCTTCCTAGGCAGGAACCCAGGGTAGGTCAGGCATTTCCAGAACCTAAGTGTAAGGGCAAGAATTGTGCTCTTGGCTCATGTGAAATGTTAAAGCCTCATCAAATTTTATGCTTTTTAAACTTTTTGTTATTTAATATTGGGAATTTCCCATGGTGCTGAGAGAGGTGCTAAGATACTTGAACCTTAGTGCTTAGTGCTAGTGAATCAATTTCTTTGAGCTGTCTAAGCACATTTCTAATTTATACACTTAATGCCTTCATCGGGACCAGCCAAGTCATTTGCATAGCGAATAATGCTACATCATGGTCTCCCGGTGCGGCCTGTGTGTGCGTGTGTGTGCACATTTATTTAAAAGGGTTAAACAGAGTTGTAATTGTGGAGTGTCGATACTGGCAAACAAATGAAAGGTGACCATGCATGTTTCTATCTTCTGCCTTCATTGTCCAAAGCTATCTGAAACAGATCTTTATGCTTTTCCCCCTAGGACTGTTCAGTGCTACTTGTCATACAAGCAGCTGGTTGAGGGAGTCTTACTACTAAATTTCTTATTCCTGGAATACGTACACTAGAGATAGCTTCATAAATTCATCGATACGTGGAAAGGAGGTACCTGAGGTTTGACAATCGGTCAAAGTAAAGTAGTATACAGTTGTCTTTTTGGTGATAAAAAGCAACAGTTTCTTTAATGTGTGTGTCCAATTTATAATTGCCAGTGTGTCTGCCTGTAAGACAGTTTACCTGCACAGTGAAACCTGACTGCCACCAAACCCCATTGCTTTCCCCTTCCATCTTTTACTTGTGTGTTTACTAAGAAGAGAAAGAAAAGAAAAAAGATGTGACTGTGTCGATCTGTGCTCTCGTAGCAATTACACTGTGTGAACACTGTCAGCCCGCTGGGGGTGTTTCTACCGGCTGCCGCCACAATATTTCATGCTGCTTGTTAAGTACAGGGAGTTATTTTGACACTCATTGTAATGTACAAACTGTTGTTAATGGATGTATATGTAACAGATTTTTGTATTTTATATGCAAAGTCTTCATAGAATCCTCTGCAATATGTACTCAGCTAGTTAAGCATGTGATAGTCTTATTTGAAAGGAAAATCCAAGAAGACATGAAGTGGTAAATAAAAGTTGCATGACCAGTTCTTCTGAAGTAGTGCATTAATTTTTACTGATTCTCTAGAAAAATAGTTTAGCTTCTGAGGCATTGACTAGTACTTATACTTTAAAAGCTGAGAAAGGCCCAGTAGCCTGCCGTGGTCTTGGCCATCTCTACTTGTTCTGCACGAATTCCATGGGTGTTGGGGATCTTTTTGAGTCCTCTGGAGAGAAGCCTCCATGGGCCCTCTGTGTTCATTCCATCGTGAAATGTATAAAATCTGAAGGCTTACAGGTGTTCTTTTTATATGTAACTCCTAATATTAGACTCTAAATTCCCTGATAAACTTCTCTTTGAATCAAATTCTAGAGAATATGTAGTCACAGAATGTATCCAGCCTTTTAATTAATTTTACTGAGCCTTTTAATTCTAAAAAAATCAGCCTATTCATTCTGACCCCGGCTCACACCAACTCCTGCCTAAAGGAAAAAAAAAATCTCTAATCCAAAAATTCTTGTCAGGCTCATACTGCTCATCTTCAGCTAACATTGCCCTTAAACAGTCTGAATTCCTGAACCAGACAGCCATGGGATGTAAGAAAATAGCTATTGTTAATTTAAGGCACTAAGTTTTAGTTACTTTGTTACGCAGCACTAGGAAGCTGATGTTCCGTACAGTAGCAAAGGTTAAATACCATGCTGGAGAATCCTGTAGCAAATCTACGGGAGGTGACTTAAATATGTCCTATCACTGACCATTGTTATTCCGAAGTATATACCCAAGGGTAATGTGCACTTAACATGTACCAAAAGAAATACACATGCAGGTTTATAATGTTAGTTGAAATAGCCAAAAAATGGAGACAGTCAAATGTCACAACAGAACAGTAGAGAAAGTGCTACCATAAAGCAGACAATCATAAAGCAATAAAAAATGGGCAAACTGCAGTCACACACATCAACATGGATCTCGCGAACACACTGTGGAGGGAAGAAATCCCAACACTAGAATGAATATTTTACGATGACGCAAAGTCAGGTAACGTTCTGTGTGCGCTTGAGAATGCATGCACTTGTGTGTGGCTGGCCAGGCTCTTCTGTAGATGGTGTTAAGTCTAGTTGATTTATGGTGGTGTTTCAGCCTTCTGTATCCTTGGTGGTAACACTGTAGTTCTACCAATTATTGAGACTATGAACATCTTTAACTATTATTGTTGAATTGTCTACTTCTCCCTCTAATTCTGTCCATTTCTATTTCAAGTATTTGGGGGATCTATTTTTTAGGTCATATATATTTATAGTTGTTATGTCTTCTTGCAGGATTGGCCCTTTTGTCATTAAATATGGGCCATGCTTTCCTGTTTCTTTGCATGTCTCAAAATTTTTTGGTGAAAACTGGACATTTAATATTTGGCCACTCTGGAGACCACACTCCCCTTTCATTCCGGAGTTTGTTGTTGCTCTTTTCCTTTTTAGCGACTTCCTGAACTAGTTCTGTAAATTCTCGATTCTTCATTGTGTTTGACCACTAAAGTCTGCTCAGTTGACCGAGTGGTCAGCTTGTGATTCCACAGATGCCCTTCGATGCCTTGTGCCCGTGAGTTTTCCATTCTGGTGGCTGCTCCTGTACCTCTGTCACCCAAAGCCCCTTTGTGTTGTGTTTATATGATTTTAAATGAACTTTGGGGAGTAATGGTGGTGCAGAGAATAGCTAAGAGCAGCCAACAGCCTAAAATTCAATATGAGAAGTTACTATTCTGTGGCTCCTTAGCCTTTCCTGCTCTTAGGTATTTCTCATTGAGTAGTTTGTCTGTGTTCTTCTAGTCCTTAAAATTTGCGGGCTTCTTCCTCTCTTCCTAATACTTGCTTCAGTCTTCTGTCTCTCAGTGTTCCAAACCCTCTTATTTTTTAAAAGACTTTATTTATTTATTTTTAGAGAGAGGGAAAGGGAGGGGGAAAGAGAGGGAGAGAAATAGCAATGTGCGAGAGATACATCGCTTGGTTGCCTCTCACACGCTCCCAACGGGGGACCTGGCCCACAACCCAGGCATGTGCCCTGACTGGGAATCGAACCAGCGACTCTTTGCTTTGCAGTCCAGTGCTCAATCCACTGAACCACATAGGCTGGTTATTTTGCACAATATTCCTCAACTTAATTTTGTCTGGTTTTCCCTCATGATCAGATTCAGGTTATGTATTTTGATAGGAATGCCACAGAAGTGATATTGTGTCTTTGGTGCTTTATGTCAGAAGGCATATGGAGTCAGTTTATGCCATTCTTGGTGATGTTAGGGTGGGTATCCTCCAGGTCTTCCTGCTTATTGTCTTGTTTTGGAAATAATGAGTAGTTTGTGGTGAGATACTTTGATACATCCTATTTCTATCCAGCTTTTTTACCTGTGACAACTGTGGTGCTTTTATTACTTATTATAACATTTTACCTATGATAATCTATTACTACAATGACCTTTAAACTTGATTAATGATTTTGACATCATTATTCTATATTTATTTTTTGGCATCCTATAAGGAAGAGCCAACTTTCCTTCTTTCCTTCCTTCTTCCTTCCTTCCTCTCTTCCTCCCTTTCTTCCTTCCAAGAACTCTGCATTCTTATTTTATTCTATGGATTACAATCCATTTTTACCATTATTTATTTTGATGTTCAAAATAGTCCCAGATTTGGCCAATGGGAGCTTCATCGCGGGGGCATCTATGGCCTTTGGAAATATCACTGTTGTTCTTTGCATATTTCCTTACATTCTAGTGTGAAAAGGCACTCCAAGTTAATCTTGTCCTTTTCTGTCTCCAGCCGTGGTACCCACCATTTCCTGAAGGAGCAGGGTTTTCTTGTGGTTGAGAAACCAATATCTGGGTGCGAGGCGTGTCCACTGCTACTGAGTGTTCATTGCTTTAAGGTGCTTTCGATAGGTGCATACTGAATGAAGTTTCTGATCATTTGTTAGTTTAAAGAGTAAATTTTCATTGGTTGTGGTTTAAATAGTAAATGTTCTTCCTTTAATGTCTGAAAAATAGGGAGTAGTTTCAAAAATGAAAAAATATATTTTAGAATTCTAGAGATATCTTTTCCTCTATATACTGTTCAATATTCTACACTGTCATCATTCAAGGAAAAATCTTGATATAGCTAGGATGGACAGTTTGGTTTTTATGAGTTCTTTGAAATTATTTTGGGGTAACTGTGGTTCACTCTCTGTCTCAACTTTTAAAAGTTTGGTATAATTGGATCTTTGGGACATTATCCCTGAAGGATCTGAAGTTTCAAACCTCTGTAATATATAGCTGCTGAACTTTTAAATTGTTCAGGGACAACAGATACTCCCCCAAACAACAGACGATTTAAATTGACGGAGTATTTCAGTTGCTATCCTTTGCGTTTTTAGTTAATGGAGGAAAACAACCAATACTTTCAAAAGAAATGAATTGCGCCGCTGATTTTTATGTAATACACGTAACATTTTCAACGTGGATGAATTTCTTCTTTCTTGCACTTAGCTAACTATAAAGTACATCATAAAACAATATTTGGAGTTGGTGACAGAGAATTCAGGTGAGAGGACCAACTTTTCTTGGCTACTATTTGTAAACAATCGAAAATATCAAGTCCCAGGCAATGGGGCTCATTTTTCATTCTTTATTTGAAAAAGTGTTTTCTTTTCTAGTCTTAAGAGTAGCACAAAATTTTTGAGTTTCTTTAAAATAATTTCTTACCCTATCATAAGATTTTTGTAGAGAATTTGTTAAATACAAAATTTGGCAGAGAAATCCCTAAGAAATAATCTGACAAACGAGTAAGAACGAACTACTGTGAAGTAGGAAGAATGGAGCTGTTAGGAGGAAAAGCAGAAATTCCATGTCCAAGTAGCACAGAGGGAGGGGATACTGCCGAGTATCCCCTGGAATACTCAATGAGGTGCTCGGTGTTACTGATGATGTTGGACCCTCACTGTAACCTGCTCGGGGGCAGATGACCAGCAAACAAAAAAATGAAAGGATTTGCTAGTAGGCTGGATATGAGATATAGTGGAAGAGAAGTCAGAGATGATTATGTAATGTAATGTGATGTGATGTAATATAATGGAAACTACTTGAAAAACATTATGTCCCTTTATGGGGGCATGATACGAGATGCTGCCTGCAACATTCTTACCCCTACCATCACCATCTATGCTGCCTTTAAAAGATGGAGACAGGAGAGACAAGTGAGAACACTGATTGAAATTGAGAAACTGGGAGAGAGCATCAGCGATAAAGTGAAGACTGAAGTGTTAAGATAAACCATATAACTGAGGAATTTGTCTGCGAAAGAAAGAGCAAAAATAAGATGCCAGTTCGCATGTGTAGCATGACGATGAAGGGGATTTTAAGAATATTTGAAACTAGAGTGGAGAGAACCAGTGGGGAAAGGAAAAGGATGGAAGGCGATCACCAGCAATGTCAGTGCAGAAGCCAGGTAAGTCTTAGTAATTTTTCTTCTTAAAATGTGAAGTGTGAAAAAATAAAACCCTAAGTGTCTTGCATCTAATTAGATGATCTTGAATCTTCTTTTCAAAGAGGTTTTAAGGCAATTTAAACAGGGAGTTTAATGTCTACACTTCCTGGATCTTCATGAATTACAATGTATAATAAAAGTTTTGCTGGGAAAAACTTTTAGACCTATTTACACTCTCATAAAAGTATCTCGATGAGGAATAAAACTGTGCAGTGTATGTGCCCGTGTTTGAATGAGGTGGGTTATTTTGTGTGGCTTGTAAACTGGCTCTTGAATGTAATCAAAACGGGTACCCACAGCGCTTCAAACAGTCTCGCTGTGTTTGAGCAAGTGTGCAGACCTCTGAGCTCTTAGTTGGAAAGGATAGTTAATTTACACCCAGAACTTCATAGCTGTTGGTTTAAAGTTCATTTATTTGTTTCTTTCAACCTTCCTGCTCTTCTTCCAGTGAAGATCATCACTGGCCTTTGTTGTACAAATGTGCTTTCTTTTCCTCGCTTGTCTGGCTTACTTTTCTAATTGGTGCTCAATAATTTATTCAATGTTCATTCATATTTTTCATCATTCAGTACTTCCAAATATTTACTGAAAACCTGCTGTGGGCCCAGCATAAGATTACGAGCTGAGATGAAATATTAAATGCTTATTCTTGTTTTCAATATCATTCTTTTCTCAATTTTGCCATGGAAGAATCAACTTTTTGTGTGGATCATTTTTATTCTCTTAGAAAAGGAGAGACACTATCCTGTGATGTTTTTGTGGTGAAATTGTGCTTATAATAGTGAAAATAAGTTTGCAAGTGTTTCCTTAACTAAATGAACACCATACTTTCCCCAGCTCTTTATGTTCTCACATGTCATGAAGAGAATGAGCCCAGAGTGACTCCCGGAGAAAGAAGGAAAATGCAAGGAGAAAACCTCACCATCTGGAGCTTTTTTTTCTTGAAAGGTTTTTCTAGATACCCAAAGTTAGAGATTGTTCTCTTCAACTTCAGCCTTGTAATGTATCTGATAACCCTCGTGGGCAACAGCACCCTCATTTTAATCACTATTCTAGATTCACACCTTCAGACCCCCATGTACTTTTTCCTCGGAAATCTCTCCTTCATGGATATTTGTTACACATCTGCTTCTATTCCCACTTTGCTGGTGAACTTGCTCTCATCCCAGAAAACCATCATCTTTTCTGGGTGTGCTGTGCAGATGTATCTGTCCCTTGCCATGGGCTCCACGGAGTGTGTGCTTCTGGCCGTGATGGCGTACGACCGTTATGTGGCCATCTGCAACCCGCTGAGATACCCCGTCATCATGAACAGGCAGGTCTGTGTGCAGATGGCCACTATCTCCTGGGTGACAGGCTGTCTGACCGCCCTGCTGGAAACCAGCCTTGCTCTGCGGCTCCCCCTCTGTGGGAATCTCATCGATCACTTCACGTGTGAAATTCTGGCGGTGCTGAAGTTAGCCTGCACAGGTTCACTGCTCATGGACATGACCCTGCTGGTGGTCAGCGTGCTCCTCCTGCCCATTCCAATGCTCTTTATTTGCATCTCTTATGTCTTCATCCTGTCCACTATCCTGAGAATCAGCTCAACAGAGGGAAGAAACAAAGCTTTTTCTACCTGTGGTGCCCACTTGACCGTGGTGATCTTGTATTATGGGGCTGCCCTCTCCATGTACCTGAAGCCTTCTTCCTCGAGCTCCCAAGAAGTAGATAAAATCATCTCTTTGCTTTATGGCGTGCTTACCCCTATGTTGAACCCCATAATTTATAGTTTAAGAAACAAGGAAGTCAAAGATGCTATTAAGAAACTGCTGGGCAAAATCTCACTGCATCAACCACGTGAGAGTCTCTGACCGGGTGCCTGGGGTTTATGAGGGTGTGCCCCCAGCAGAACTTACCAGGGAAATTCAAGACAAGGTACTCACCCTTAAATCACTGGCTGGAACCTTTGCTCGGTAATTTTACAGTTGCGAGATAGGAGGGGGACCCACACAACCCAGAATTAATTTATAAAAAATTGTGCATTTATTCTTAACATGTTTAAACTTCAGTCACCTTCCAAGTCCTCTCCACTTGATGCAATACACCTATTGAGACATTTTTTCCACTGCTCAAACCAGTGTTTGAACTTGATTTTGATGCCTTTTAGTGCTTCTGCCATTTTTTTGTTTCACCTCTTCCACATGGGCAAAATGTTTCCCTTTGAGGGTTTTTTTCATCTGGGAAACCACAAAAAAATGTTGCTTGGGGCAAGATCAGATGAATAGGGAGGGTGGGGCATGGGGTCCTGCTGTTTTTGGTTAACAACTGTGGAACACTCAGTGTGATGTGTGTGGGCAGGTGCATTCACAAATCACCCATCGTGAAATGGGCAAAGGCATGGAAAGAGTCTTAAAAAAAACAATTCACTGAAGCTGAACACAGCCTCTCACAACAACGCTAGCCAGTGCACTGATACAGATGGGTTCCTAGAACACTCATCTAGTGGGGGAAGCCTGTACTACAAGGGACCCGCCCTCCAGAAGATAATTCCAGGTTTTTTGAGGGCTCCCCCCCTTGTGTGTGTACACAGAGTGATTGCCTATGGGCAGTATTAGATTCCAGTTTGCATTTGGTATTATTTTCTGTACTTGTGTTTCATAGTTGTGAGAAGTGTGGGGCTATAGAGTCATCACACATTTGTTCCAGAAGGAAACTTGGATAAGTTTAGAGTCAGTGAATGTTAGTGCCAGAAGAAACTTGGGCATCTTCTCTGCCTTAAACCCTCTCTCAGATGAGGTGGGCGCATAAAGAAACAAAGAGCAGACTGTGCAAGCGAGGAAACATTACCACAGGAAAAGGAAAAGACGCGCTTCCCGTCGTGCCGTGGCCAGCTGGAACTGCAGCCCGCGGTCTCTGGCCTTCTTCTCCAGGGCTTATTCTGCCGCACCATGGCGGCTGCCTAACTACCCTCCCTTTTCCAAACTCTGGATTAGAACGCCTCGGCTTCCTGAGGAAGGCATCCAATGCCTGTTTCATTTACCTGCCTGAACCTTGCTTTTCTAAGCACATAGATGTCTGAGCAAATGGCATCTGTTTCTGTGGCAGAGTACCACCCATATGCTGATGAAGTCTTCTTTGTGTGTTTGCGTTTGTTTCTTCACTGAACAATGGACTTCACAAGGGCAAGAGTTCCTATAGTTTTGTGCCTTTCATGTTTATAGCGGTGTTTTAATAAACTCATAAATGTGTCATCTTTAAGCTAATCATTACGTAATCAAGACATAAGTGCCCCTTGTGAAAATGAAGAAGCAACATGAGCAGTGAGGTATATTGCTTTATAAGCAGCTAGCAATTTACTTTTGTGGTTTTAAATATTTTATTTGTGTAAAAATGCTGCTTGTTTCAAACGCAGAGTGGGGCCTTGACTGGTGCGGCTCAGCGGGTTGGGCGCCCTCTCACAAACCAAAAAAAGGGTCGCCAGTTCGATTCCCTGTCACAGCACATGCCTGGGTTGCGGGCCAGGTCCCCATTCGGGGGTGCATGAAAGGCAACCACACACTGATGTTTCCCTCCTCTCTTTCTCCCTTCCTTCCCCTCTCTAGAAATAAATAAATAAAATCTTAAAAAAGAAAAAAAAACAGAGTGGGGTCTCTGTTCCCACACACGCTGAGCCAGTGGCCCTGGGGTGGGGCCCTGGGGTGGGGCCCTGGTTGTCGCATTTGTAATAGAGCCCTGAGAAATTCTGAGAAAGGTGCGGGGTGGCTGTTCTTTGGGAGACATTTGTTTCCAGCGAAAATCTGATACCCAAAGAAAAGTGGGATTTGGTCTTATTTCTTTCTTCCTTTTTCTTCCATTTTACTGCCTCCATGTGCACCTGCTCACTTGCCTCTCTCCACTTCTAGAATAGGGTAGAGGAGAGGGTTTAGAATGGAGGGGTAGGTTAACCTATTTGACAGATTTCCAAATACGGAAGATCTAAGAAGGTTTAGCATTGGAGGTTGGACTCTGGACTATTTACCTCTCAGACTATTCCCTTAGACCTTGGGCTCCCATGATGTGTCCCTGGGTGTGTGACCTACATGTAAGAGGCTTGCAATAACCACAGAGCAAAATTCTGGTGATAGAGCAAGGGGACAAGTTTGATGCCAGATGTAGGTGCCAAGAGATGTTTGATAGTGGGGGGTGGAAACAAGCCGTGAGCCCTGACTGGTGTGGCTCAGTTGGCTGGGCATCGACCTGCAAAGTGAAAGGTCGAGGGTCAGATTCCCAGTCAGGGCACCTGCCTGGGTTGGGGTTTGGTCCCCGGTCAGGGCACATGCCAGAGGCAGCCAACGATGTTTCTCTCCCTCTTTTTGTCCCTCCCTTCCCCTCTCTCCAAAATTAAATAAATAAAATCTTAAAAAAAGAAAGAAAGTAAAGAAACAATCCCTGAGTTTTGGGGTAGCAGGAGAGAGCTGACCAGGAGGTTTTCCTAGCAGCTAAAAGTAATTCTTTTTCTACTTAGATTCCTCAACCGTCCAAACCCAAATACCACATTCATTTCCTGACAATTTCAGAGTCATTTTCAAGTGACATTGAATAGTGGGCTTTCGTTTGAGCGGAACTAATTACGTGCCTCCTGGACTTAGCTGTAATATGTCCAGTACCGAATATAAACAGGAATAACCAGCGTTATGGATGTGACGGAAATCTTGACTTCAAAGAATGAACCATGAGAACTTGAATGGTCTGAACACCCTCTGTAGTTAGTATGTCAGCCTTGACACCAGGAACTGAGCAGATTATTTCAGAATGGGATGGGGACCAGAATGGACCACTGAAACAGATTAGAAATGACCTGGCTGTCTCACAATGACCCAAGGTGGAGCCTGGGCAGGTAGCTCCCTAGCCGCAGAATAGGAGTTACAGCAGTTATAGCGTTTATGTCACATGAAGTTGCTGTGAAAAAGAGCAAGCACGTAAATGTGTTTTAGACAAACAACATGTGTGAGTGACCCCCGGACATGGACAACAGTGCGGGGATTGACTGTGGGAGCAGAAGGTGGGCGTGGGATGGGCGGAGGAGGGCAAAGGGGGGAGAATTGGGACAACTGTAACAGAATAACAATAAAAATGATTTAATAAAAAATGTTTCATATACTATAGGCAATACTAAAGTTAGTTATTTGTAAATGGCATATGCCTCCATTTGGATTAGCTTGCATCTCAGCCAGTACTAATTGCAATCATTACTTTTATAGTCTCAGGTAAGGGACTACATGCTTTTCCTGTATGGTTAAAAAGAAGACTCTATGTGACAGAGAAGATAAAACCACCTCTGACAGAGCCGATTCCTGAATAAATGATAACATGACTAGATTTCGGCTTTTGGAAATTCTGATTATGTCATTTCCCTGCTTAAAATCCCTTATGGGCTTTTTTATTACCCCCAAGCCCAAGTCTATAAGATAAAGTGCAAGAACTTTCATAATCTTATTTCTCACCGTTTACCTTTTTGACTCTAGGAACACAAAACTTATTTTAGTTCCATAATAATGATGTGCTTTGTCTCACTGGTTCCTTTATGAAGAGCAGATATCACAATTGTAATCAGGTAGAGATTTGAGGGTTGTTTAATGGCTCTCACTGGTCTGTGGGTTCATTGCCGCAAGGGCTGTATCAATTTTATTTGCCACCGTCTACCCATGGCTTAGCACGAGGTCTGCCGCAGGGAAGACACCCAGTACAGGTTTCCGAGAAGGCCCACGTGCTCACTGACCACCGCTGAATAAAAACGTGCAAGCAACAGACTTTTGAGGGCTATTCAATCAGGTGCTTGACCATCCGTGCGGTGAGAGAGATGGTGATGTCAAAGATGACTTCTAGGTGCCAAAGAAGGCTGACAGGGCCATCCACTGGCACCGGGAATACTGGAAAAGAACCAAATCTGGGAGTTGGAGGGTGAACCATGAGTTACGTGTTAGACATATTGAAATGGTCATGATTTTGAGATAAGTAGAGATAGTTAGGAATCAGTTGGATATGCTGGTTTGGAGCTATTCAGAAAGATCAGCCTGGAGATATAAACTTGTGACAATAGTTGCATATATCTAATAATTTTAGTAATAAACATGACTGACGTTGACTAGGGAGAGAGTATAGAGTGAGAAAATTGCCTAAGATGAGACTAGAGGAACACTAATATTTAAAATGGGAAAAGCCAACACAGGGATGTTGAAAAGAAGCAACCCCAAAAGTAGGGAGAGAGCAAAAGTTAGGGGAGAGATTCCAGCTGTGGTCCACATGAGGTAAGCACACCATCCTGTTTCTCCCATTGAATGCAATTAAAAAGTCTAGACAGAATGCAAAGAGCAGCTACCTGATTCTGAAAAATAAAGGGTAACAGGTAGATCCAGGAAGGAAACTAGAACTCAAGGTACAAACAAACTCTTGATGAATTTTCTGGGGTTTTTTTTCTTTCCCCTCCAATATCTTTTGGCTGGGACCCGAGGGCCACCCAAAACCCAAACCTGCACACTAGGTTCAGACAGAAGACAGACCAACAAAGCTACAAGAGAAGCTCTCTTGTGGTCTGAAAGAAGGGAAATGGGCCCCTGTGCATCAGATGGAGTGAAGGAAGTTCCCTGCCTTTTTTCTGTTATCACCTGCCTCCCCCACTCCCTCCAGATGACGCCATGGCGGCTGGGCAGGCCCCTAAAGTTATGAGGAAAGAGAATCCTCCTGACTGGAGGAACTGTGGCTCCGAGAGCTCTGGAGGAGTCCTATTGCTTTTTATGCCTCTCTGTCCTCTTACCATCTGGTACCCGGGGTAGAGACTTCAGCCTCCAGAACTGTGAGAAGGAAGTTTCTGTCATTTTAGCCACCCCCATCTGTGGCCCTGTGTTGTGCCAGCCCGAGCAGACTAATACATGGCCCCTTCTTCCATCTCCAGAGCCAGCAGACGTGAATCAAGTCTTCCTCATATCGAGTCACTCTGACCCTGCTTCTGTCGTGACATCTTTCTCTAACTCTCTCTTCTGTCTCCTTCTTCCACTTGTAAGGACCCTTGGGATTCCACTGGGCCAAAACAGATGATCTCTGTCCTTGAAGGTCAGCTGATTAGCAACCTTAATTTCATCTACAGCCTTAATCCCCATCGCCATGTAACCTAACACGACATACTCACAGGCTTTGTGGTTTAGGATGTGGACATCTTTGGGGCCATCGTTTTTGCTACCACACCTTGATCTCAAAGTCATCGCACTGAGAATGGAAACACTCAGAATGTCTGGATTCCAGGACGTTGGTGCAGAACTTGCTCCAATTCCTAAAAAGACCCAGAATGACAGTGACTATATATGTCAACGAGTCTGCTTAGGTATCTCAAGTGATTCAGATTCACTTCCACGTTCACTGCCTGGAGACTCTGAAAGTGTCCTATGGTCATTGCCTCAGTTTGCAAGTAATACTTGGAGTAGATATCAGCAACAACGGCCACATTCCCACATCGTCTCTATGAATTATGGCTTAACGACACTATAGTAGGAGTCTCCAAGCCGAAGCCCTTGGAACTTCCCTTTCCTACCAAATTAAATCATTGAAAGGCATTCCTGGGGGAATCATAGAAAGTAAAGCCATCGTGAAAGGCTTGGAAGACTCAAGGAGTGATTCAAATTGGTAGATGCAGCAGGACAACAGGTTTTGGGGAATGGGAATGAATTAAATATACTTCCTTTTAGGGTGGTTTAAATTGCAGAACTTTTCTAGTTATGGTCTTCTTACTAGCACAGAGACGGACTGCTTTTTTTCTTACGGCAGCAACAAACCACCTGCTTCCCCTTGGCAGAGTCAGGAGTGCACCAGATTGCCTCGGGCCGCTTCCTGGATTCTCCAGTTCTGTTTCACAAGTAGGAGTTGGGGTATTGGTCTGTGGTTTTCTTTTCAAGTGATTTCAAAAATACTGATATATTTGTTCATTAATGTATTGATTCAGGAGATACTTCCCCAATACCTAATCAGTGTGAGGCACTTTTTTGGATGTCGTGGGAGCTACAACCATGGGCAGAAGATGAGTTTTTGTTCTTAAGGAGTCCAACATCTAATGGGAAAGACATGCATGAAAATATCTCAAAGCTTAAGGCAGAACAATCCCTTCACATTAGAAATAACGCTTTTGTATTGTCATATCTCAGAATGATAACAAATCTTCAAGCAAATTCTTTGTCTGGCTTTGGTATAAGGGAAATGCTGCCTCAGAATGACTTAGGAAGTGTTTCCTTCTCTTCCGCATTTTGAAAGAGAATGAGGACTGGTGTTAATTCTTCTGTAAATGTTCAGCGGAATTCACCAGTAAAGTTGTCTGGTCCTGGGCTTTTCTTTGACACGAGATTATGAATTCAATATTCTTCTTAGTTGTAAGCTGTTCTAATTTTCTATTCCTTCTTGACTCAGATTTGGTAGTTTGTGTGTTTCCAAATTGGAAAGGAAGAATGAAATTACCTTCGTTTGTAGATGACACAACCTTGTGCATCGAAAATCCTAAACAATGGACCACAATAGCCAGCTATCAGAGCTAACAAACAAGTTCTGCCGAGTTTTAGAATACAAGGTCAATAACAAAAACCGGTGATACTTTTATATAAGAGCAGTTAATTTAAATAAGAAACTAAGAAAACCATTCCAAGTACTTTACATCAAAAAGAATAAAGTCACTTAGGAACAAATTTGAGTTAAGAGTTTTGAGACTCATACACTAACAACCACAAAATTGTTGAAGGAAAATAAAGATTAAGCAATGTCTATCCATGTATTTTGCCCGTTGTAATTTATTTTATTTTATGGTTTCTATTTAGGTCCTTGATTCAGTGGTAAATTCTTTAATATGTGTATTGTGGCTCTCTTTCGCTTTTTCTCACTGACACTTTTTTTAGAGTAGTTTTGTGTTCCCAGCAAAATTGAGGGGAAGGTACAGAGATTTCCCATCTAACCCCCTGTTCCTGCCTCACCACATCCACCGTTATCAACACCCCCGCCAGAGTATATATCTCTTACAAACGATGAACTGACATCGACACATCCCAGTCACCCCAAACCCACAGTTCACATCATGATTCACTCTTGCTGTCGTGCACGGGCTTGGCCAAGTGCACAGTGGCTGTATCCATCATTGTGGCGTCACACAGAGCATGAGACTGCCCTGTATTTGCAGTATGTAAAGCAGAGCGGATTTCTGAAACGTGAGAGTAGTACCATTCCTTGGACCCTCGTATGAGTACTTCGAGCTGCTCCCCCTCTCAATGTTTCACGTGACTCATAGACAGAGACCATTTCACTTGAAGGCACTTTGATTTCCCCTTAGGAAACTTCCTGAGGAGAAAAGTTCTCTTCCTAACAAATCTCAGTTGGATTTTCCCAAGCTTGTTCCGAACCTATTGCTTACCCGTGGGACGGAGTCCCCTGGTGCCTTATTTAACCTGTGTGCGTTCCAGAGCAGCAGCGCCCCTGTGGTTCTAAACCATTAAGAAGCCGGTGAGACCAGTACCCCCGGGGACAGCGAGAACTAGTCTGTGATGAGTAGTGGCAATAGTGCCTTAATGAGGACCTGAGGTGCTGCAGAGAAAGAAAAGCATCATGACTGTCTTGGCTAGGTCTATTTTGTCAACAAAGGCGAGCTCTCGTGCCAAATTGAGAGCTAAAAAGTAGCTGCTTTTTCCCAAAGGGAAGTGGGGGGATCCTCTCTGAGGGGTGGTGGAGCATCTGGAGTGAGAGAAGGAGCAGGTGGGTATGCCTGCTATGTAACTGCTCCCTATGCAGAGAGGTACTTTCCCAGTGTGACTTGACCCTCATCTTCCACTTTCCTGTCTCAGGCGGACCTGCAGATTCATCAGCACATTTCCCTATTTCTCATCCTCTTGACCTATGTTAAGGGCAGAAAATTTCCTTAACATTGTGTTAATAGCAGCATAGCGCCCAGGGCAAATTAAGGGCTAGTCCCATGCTACTCTGCATGGGTCAGAGCTGCTTCTGCAAGGTCTGCTTTCATAATGAACAGACTACCTACTTTAGCAATTATTCTGAGCATTCCTTAGCCATAGGAAGCTACTTCTGCTAGCAGAATGCCTACACCTAGCTGTGTTTCCAGGGGAACTTAAGTAGCTCATCAAAATTCTTTTAAATTTCCATCTAGTCTTTGTTGTCTTTCAGCCACAAGGCAACAGTTAGCACCGAATAGAATTTACATCTGGAGAAAGAATTCCAGTTTAAGAGAGGCATTGAGATTAGGGGCTGTGCCATATTTTATGCAAGTATTTCTCAACTACATTATTCTTGAAAAATTATTTTCCCTTCTGTTGTAGTTTTGAATTGCACAACGGACAAATATATTCTTATAAAAACATTAAAGCAAAATGTGTTAGCTGGATTCTCCTTTGAACACATCCACACCCTATCCCAGGCCCGCCCCCAGAGTTAGTTTCTCTAAACATACTCATATTTATGATGCTACAGATGGAGTGTTTGTGTCTCCCTAAATTCCTGTGTTAAAACCTGCTCTCCTGTGGGAGGGGATAATGGGGCAGGAGGAAGGGAGAAGGGCCATCAAGGAACATGTATGAAGGACACACGGACAAAGGCAAAGTGGGGGTAGGATTGAGGGTGGGTGGCGGGGATGGCTGGGGTGGGTAGGAGCGGTGGGATAAAAAAGGAGGTAATGGATATTTAGCTAGACTTACTGTGATGATCATTTTATAATATATACAAATGTCGAATCATTATGCTGTATACCTGAAGCTAATATGTTAATTATACCCCAGTAAAAACCACAAAAACAAAAACCTGTCCGCCTATGTGATAGTCTCAGGAGGTGGGGCCCTTGGTAGGTGATCAGGTCAGAGGGCAGAGGCTTTATGAAAAGGACAAGTGCCCTTATAAGGGGCTGAGGAGACCAGGGCTCTTCCCTTCTGATTTGTGGGACACAGTGAGCAGATGGCTGCTTGTGGACCGGAACCAGGAAGAGATGTCTTGCCAGGGACCACAACCGCCAACACTTTGATCTTGTACATCTACCTCCCAACTGTGAGAAGTAAGTTTCTGTTTTGTGAGTAAGCCATCCAGTCTTTGCCGTTTTGTTACGGCATCCTGAATGGGCTACAGCAATATACAACC